>JAPFFP010049129.1:0-31802 GCA_026153255.1 Solanum medicagineum
CCAAGTGTTTGATAAAATGTCCAATTTTGAATTTTTGAGCTATTGATGATCCATTGCATGACCTATGACTTGAATGAATTTGTGATGATAAAAGGAAAGTATAAATGTGTTGATTTCATGAAAAGTATCTATAGTATTGCAAGTTGACAACACCTTGTTCAGGGGGTGCTATACCTCAATCTCTATGGATTGTAGGGTGAGACAACCATCAACCAATTGAGGGGTTGATACCTCAATCATTATGGGTGGTAGGGTGAGAAAACCATCAACCAATTGAGGGCTTGACACCTCAATAACCATGGGTGGTAGGGTGACACAACCATCGACCAATTGAGGGGTTGATACCTCAATCACATGGGTGGTAGGGTGAGATAACCACCAACCAATTGAGGGGTTGTGACCTGAATCACCATGGTTGGTAAGGTGATACAACCACCAACCAATTGAGGGGTTAATACCTCAATAACTATGAGTGGTAGGTTGCGAAAATCCATCACAATGTTGGTCTCTTCTTACATATGTAATATGTTCTATATAAGCATGCTTTACTTCAAGCATCATTCAAACATGTCATATTGCTATTATGTTATCCATTGCTTATGATATTGCATTTTGCCTATATTGCCTATCTCTAGTTGCATTGCATCCTACATACTTAGTACATTCAAATATATACTAATGTATACTCTATGCCTACATGATGTTACCATGTAAGAACTGGGGCCTCACTTGATCATCCTCCTCCTCCACGTGGCTAGTACCATCTTCTCAAGCAAGTGTGGTGAGTCCTCAACTTCGAGGATGATATCCTTTGTTCTTATGTTATGCAAAGTCTCTCTTTCTTTCATTGTATGCGTTTGACTATGAGGGTGAGCCCGTAAAGTTGTCTTGGCCCCCGCTAAATTCTAAGTTTAGAGGTGTTGTTGGACAAGTTATGTATTATGCTTGAGCATTGGCTCTTTTGTTGTCTTGTCTTATGAAAGACTTTGCCCTTATTTCTACTCTCTTATTGTTGTTTAATTGCTTCCACAACGAAGGATGTGTAACGATATATTAAGAGGCTTGATTGGGGTCCCTTCGGGTTTCCCAATTGCGTGTCATGTCTAGGCCCTAGGCTTGGGTCGTGACATTCAAGGTACCTTACATGAGGGTTTTACTTCCATGTTGGTGGGTTGATTTACATTGAGTTTACTCATCCTATTTCACTCTTGAATTGCATGATTTTGAATAAGTATCATGAACCCACCATGTGTTTGATAAAATGACATGACAAGAATTCTCAAGTCATTGATGATCTATTACATGTTTTACAAGTCAAGTGACTTTATGGTCATTAAGGGCTTTCAAGTATGTGTTGAATTCATGAAAAGTATCTATGATGTTGCAAGTATCAAGTTTAGCCCTATTTCAAGATTTTACCTCTTGTGAGCTATTCATGTTAAAGCAACGGTTCATATATGATTATGATCTACTCCCATGTTCAAGTTAGGCTCACGACTAGTGTCTAAGCATGTTTTAGAGCTACTCATGTCATGTTATCATGTCTTTTACAAGCTATCAATGCTATGATTAAAGTATGATTATTTTGGGTATTCCGTGGGATTTGACTTAGCACCGATTGAGGCTTAAGATGGGGGCTTCACTCAAGGGGTCCTTATATAAAATCTTTAGTCTCTACACTATTTGCCACCATAGGATTGTATACTTTACCCTTGCTATACTAGTGGATCAATCTAGCTATACCATACCATGTTGATGGGGTGACATGCCTCGGACTATTCATTGTATTGTTTACCATGGCAAGTAGACCACACCTTGTCGAGTGGGTGACATGCCTCGATCACCTTACCAAGTGGTGACATGCCTTCGATTCCAAGTAGTAGCTCGCTTCGTCTATGTTGGTTAAGGTCTCATCCTACATATGTATGATATATTATGCAAGTTGAATGAACTACAAGCATGGTTTATTACAAGCATTGATCATGCATGCAACATTGAAATTATATAACCATTGATTATGATTATGCATTTTCAATATATTGGCTTATATCTTTGTTACATTACACCTCGCATACTTAGGACATTCAAACGTACTAATGCATACTCTATGCCTACATGATATTACCATGTAGGGACCGGAGCTCCTTTTAATCATCCTCCACGTGGTTAGTTTGGTACTTCGGAGAAAAGCATTGGTGAGTCCTCAAAGTCCGAGAGTGAGCCCGAGAAGTGACTTGGCGCCCCCTCCATTCTAAGTTAGAGGTGTTGTTGGATACTATGTTATGTTATGCCATGATCTTGACTCTTTTGTGCTTTTATGAATATCAAGACTCCCCTTAGTCCCGTTTCTCTTTCTAATTATATCTTGTTGATGCTTATTTTGCTTCTGTGACCGAGGATGTGCAAATGATATGCTAAGAGGCTTGTTTGGGGTCCCCTAAGGTTCCCCATTTTCCATGTCATATCTAGGTCCTAGGCTTGGGCCGTAAGGTTCCACCTGCATAAGTTGCGCCATCCACCAACTAGCCATACTCTGCCGTCAGACCATTTATTAACTCTTGTCTCAAATTCTCTTCCAACAGAGTCACAAATGATGATCCTTGGAGGGAATTCAACTTTGTAGTCTCTCACCAGATCCATTGGAACTACAATTACGAATAAAGACTTTATTAAATGAGAAAGTTATAAAATTAAACTATAAAACCATTCACTAGAATATATAGTAATAGGATTTTAGTTACCAATTAACTTCTCCTTTGTGATTAATATTTGCTACAAAGTATGGATTTTTTGCTGAGTTGAGCGTCCACTTTTATGTATGTCTTCACCATATTGGTCAGGGACATCCCTCACTGCAAACAGTGAGATTTTGACATCCAGCTGAATCAAAAAAGTTAACTTGTCAGGTTCACCAATTGAAATATGGAAACTCACAATTACTCTATTCTTTTCATTTTACAGGGTGCTTATTTATTGAAAATTAACTTCAAGAAAGGAACAAAATTTCATGACAAATATAAAAATGTTAAAAATAATATTTAAATCATTTTTTTTCTCTATTCAAGACACAAATAAACTGTGCCCTTAGGCGCGTTTATCAACGAACCAAAAAACTGAACCTTTTGAAAACTTGCTTATTGTCTTAATCATTTTTTTTCAAGACTACAAGATTATGCCAAAAGATACAAACACAACATGTTTGCAGCTATATACTAACAATAAAAGAATTGAATTGCATGTAAGATAAAATAGAAGAGTAGATATAAAGATTTTTAATAATCGTGTTTACCTTTTGAGCATTGCGCCTTTTTATTATGGTTGCCAGCCATTTCACTCCGTATCTCCTCTATTTCTTCCTCCTCCCTCTTTCCTTCATTCTTCTCATCTTCTTCCTCTTCCGCATATCTGCGTTTTTAACATAGCGTCGTCTCACAGGTCTCTTCTTCCTCTTCTTTTTCTACCGGTTCTTTAGTATCTTCTTCTTCTACTATATAATCCTCGCCACTATCATCAAAACAAGATCTATTGTCGCGATCACTGGCCCAAGTCTTTCCTATTGTCTCTACACTCTTTTGATATTCAACATTCAGTTCTTCCTCTTTCTTTTTACCTTCAACTTAGTTCTTTACACAACTATTTATTCCAAGTAATTTAAAGTCAAATGTTTCTTTTCCATCATAATCAAATATTAAAAAGTCTCCATACTCGAGAGTGTTATCCTCAATGAATTTCTCCCAACCATACTGAAAATAAAATTCTATTTCCTTTTTAATCACACCATATCAATCCCTCAAGGAAGCTTTCCTAGGTAACTTTTTTTTCTTGTAAATTGTATAACCTGTAGGAACTTTTTGTGAAGAAAAAAAATATTATTTTTGATAGAAAAAAAACATAAAACAACACTTATTTTTTAAAATCATATTGACCCTATCACAAAATCAATGACTATCAAAAGATTTTCTTTTTCAAGAAAAAAACTCATAGTTGAGGAAGTTTGTTGATTTCAAGAATGTAACTATTGTGGCATTCTAAAAAATCTATTGAAAGGTTACATCCATCAACACTCATATATAATATGGTCATTGAAAATAATACATGTCATTTATGAATCAATAGGCTCAAATAAATCTAAATAATACCAGTATAAAGTTACGAGATTCATTAGTACATTTTCAACACTTTTCTAACCTAATAATGAAATAATTTTTCCTTCTGGCTCATTGCATATGTACCACCCCCTTCAACCCTTTTAACTTCTTTTCGTTTTCAATTTTTTCTTTTGTTTCTGATATTTGTTCTTTTAGTTTTTTATCTTTTTTAAAAAATTAAATGAGTATTAAAAGTAACAAATTTCACAAATTTTATTTGTATAAATATAAAACAAGTGGTATAGAATGTTAAATAAATTATCAATTTATGGGTATAGTTTGCGGTGCTACATTACACTTATGATTACATTTTTCTCAAGAAAGAAATATACAGTGAGCAAAATATATGGGTACAAATAGAGAGGATGGCTACATGGTCAAATTTTTATCTCAATTGTATTAAAGAAATAGACAAATAGATAGCAAGTTTTAACCAAACTAGAGTTGGAACTGGACAATGTGCACATTGACTATAAAGATCTTCATAAAAGCCGAAATGATGTGAACAAATTCTAAGTACACATAAGGTCTTAAAATGAAATGGCGGCTAAATTTTTTAACAAAAAAGAGGAAATATATTTGTGAAAATTCACTATCTTTAACAAAAGAAGATGAACATGGCTAGAATCCATACTAATGTCACGCACTGGGAGGATACCCTTGGAGTGGCCGGTACTCAAATACTTTTGCTAGCCCCCTAGCGAACCACTTGATCTCATCGTCACATTTACTCAACAACGGAAGAAATAACTTAGAATATAAAGACCTCATATGAAAGGATAGAACATACGATATAGATACATCTGGGCAACTCTACTGTATCATATTTTCAAAATAAAATAGGTTTAGATACATCAGTACTCAATACTCTTTACTCATACTCTACGAAGCCTCCGCTCAACAATCTGAATTGTGTCATGACAGGCCATGAACACCCCAAATCAAAGAAAGAAAATATGCTAAATCAACTCATAAGATAAAAAAGCTCTTCTAGAAAGTAAAGAGGGCTCACCAACTCTAGAAGTGTACTGATCTGGACCTACACAATGCGCGGGCTGAAGTCCACTATCACTTGTATCTTCATAATAAAATAATACAGGCCTAAATAGACGTCAGTACATGGAATATATTGGCATGTAAAATAGCTCAAGAAAGTAAAGCTTAACTCACTCATCTGGACTCAACAATTCATACTCAACTCAGTATATGCAAGTTTAAAATAAATCATGCTTTTAAAATATACTCAGTAAAAACAAACTCAGTTTGAAATGTCATGCTCAATCAATATTGCTTATGAGTATCTCTTAACTGACATCCATATCCATTCAACTTTAGTTTGGTGATGGACAACGAAGGCAATGTCATTTTCACTCCCACCCTTAACTTGCCGCGGAAAAGGCGGTCAACTCTCTCACAGATCCATAATAAACATCCACTTGTGGGACAAGAGTCGTCAGAATGAGCTATACAACTATCCTACAGTGGCAATGTAGTTCTGTAAAATAGATATTTATTTGCTCCCCGCTCTGTGCTCAATACTCCTCCCAAGATTAATGCATGATTAACTCATCAATCAACTCAACAATCAACTCAATCCTTACTGCTTAATCAATCGACTGAAAACTCAACCTCATTGGGTTATCTCTTGTCAACTCATCTCAGTCATTCATCAACTCATTCAATCAATGTCAATTTGACTCATCATATAGTGCAAGCAAGATAATCATATGTGATGATATATGTAACTCAATGCAACATGCTTTTTATACTCAATTGTACTCAAATTACTCATCTCAGATTCTCAATCTCATCCTCATCTCAGTGACATGTACAAAATTTCAAAATATCACGTGATTTAGGGATCATTCTATCAAGTATAAAACTCTTAACTCAGTGCGATATATAAATTATTTATTACAGCAAGCCTTCATAAATTATCAAGAGAATTCGTAATAAATACAGAACTTCAATATTAAGATGATATAATTTCCCAAATCTCAACTCCTTTTTCAAAATCCTGACTCAAGAAGATGAAAGGGGCATGTGGAAGAAGGTAGTCCACACTTTGGTAAGCCTTACTTACCCTAAAACACAAGAAACAATCGAACCTCAGTCCATCCTCGCACTTGAACTGGAAACCCTAGCTTCTTTTCCTTTTTTCTAGTGCTCTCAAGAAATTCTAAGTGTGAAGAATGATTAATGACACACCTAGGGTTTGCTTTAAGGCTTTATTTAAGCCTAAAATGTCTAAGGATTTATTGAAATAGGACACAAAATAGACAAAAATACCCCTCATTAAAACTGTTGTTTGGTTTTATGAGACCCCATCTACGAGTTGTAGACCACCCCTCATAAGCTAGGTATCTGAAAATCTGAGTTACTGGAAATTGGCACAAAACCCCTCCCTATGATTTCTAAGACATTCTACGGGTCGTAAACTCCTCTCATAGGTAAGGACTCCTAAAATTGACTCACTAGAATTTACCATGAAACCTTCTCTATGAGTCATGACATGTTTTACAAGTCGTATACCATTTCATATATAGGTCTCAGACTTAGAAAACTTCACCAAGTGATCTAGGGATTTACGAGACCCATTTTACGAGTCGTAAATGGCTCTCATGAACTTTTCTCTGCAGCTTTTCTCAGTCTTTCTCTCAGCAACCTCTACACACCTACTCTATGTTAGGTAGAAAGAATTAGGGGCTATTATATTATCTCCCCTTGGGATCATTCGTCCTTGAATAAGGAGAAATCTAGGGATTTAGGTCAAGGCACAACTTTCCCTATGGACTCTAACAATCAACCAACTCTCACCTCACTCATGCAATCAACAAACCAGAAATTTTCAGCAAGTAAGAAACAATCAAACGACGAACAAATCACATGAATCCTCACTCGGAGTCTAGAACTCTATCATCTATCATAAGGGAAAATGAAAGGAGAACTCAAGGAATGAAAATTCAAGGATTTAGAGGGAAATCATTACCATCAATTCTCTCATCATCAGTAGGTAGGAACAAATTAGTGTATTTCTGCATTCATGTCATCTTGCGCCTACCAAGTAGCCTCTTCTACAAATTGGTTCCTCTACAATACTTTGATAGATGCAATCTCTTTTGTTCTTAACTTACGTACTTGTCGATCAAGATTTTAGACAGAAATCTCCTCATAACTCAGGTTGTATTTTACTCCAATACTCTCGACAGGAACAACCAATTCAGGATCTCCCTAACACTGTTTGAGCATAAAAATGTGGAAAACTAGATTGATGGCCTCTAACTCTGATGGTAACTTTAACTCATAAGCCACATTGTCCACTCTCTTTATTGTCTGATAAGGGCCAATGTACCTTTGACATAGCTTTCTTTTCTTTCCAAAACTTATCACTACTTTCGTGGATGACATTTTCAAATATACCCAATCATTGACCTCAAACTCTAAGTCTCTTGTTCTAACATCCGTGTAGGATTTCTGTCGACGTTGCGCAGTCCTTAACCTTTCTAGAATGATTATCACCTTCTCCATAGCTTGATGAACAAAGTATGGTCCAATCAACTATGTTTCACCTACCTCAAACCGTCCAATCGGAGACCTACTCCTCCTCCCATAGAGTGCCTCATATGGGGCCATCTGTATACTCGAATAGAAGCTGTTGTTGTAAGAGAACTCTATCAAAGGGAAGTGGTCATCCGAGTTACCCTTCAAGTCAATGGTGCAAGCTCTTAACATGGCCTCCATGGTTTGAATATTACGCTCTACCTGGCCATCCATCTATGGGTGAAAAACAGTGCTAAGGTGAACCTTCGTACCCAAACCCTTTTGAAAAGTTCTCTAAAACTGAGTAATAAATTGAGCTCCTCTATCTGAGATGATAGAAAAAGGGACTCCATGCAGTCTAACAATCTCCTTTATGTATAGTTGGGCATAATCCTCCGCGGTGTCAATCATCTTAACTGCCAAGAAGTATATAAATTTAGTCATCCGATCCACTATCACCTAAATTGGATTATGTTGCCTGTTAGACCTCGGTAAGCATGTGATGAAGTCAATGTTAATCATCTCTCACTTCCACTCTAGAATGTCAAAGTTCTGAGATACTCCACATGGCCTTTAGTGCTTAACTTTAACTTGTTGCCAATTCGGGCACTTGGAAACAAACTCGGCAATGTCTCTCCTCATTCCACTCCACTAGTACACTTCCCTCAAGTCATGGTACATCTTAGTAAATCCTGGAGGGATGGAATATCTGGAAATGTGGTCCTCGACCATGAACCTCTATCGAACATTATCAACATCAGAAACACATAATCTGCCTTGATACTCAATATTCCATCTCTCCCTTTGGCGAAAGCTATCACCTTCTGCTTATGCATATACTCCATCAACTGTAATAAGACAGGATCTTCATCTTGTTTCTCCTTCACCTCTACTACTAGAGATGATGCAGATCCATTATGCACAAGAACATCTCCTTTGCCTGATTCATCTAATTGAACTCTCAATCGTGCTAGTCTATGAACTTCTTTACCTAACTCTCTCTTCTCCTCCTCCACATGGGAGGTGCTCCCATGGATAACCTGGTAAGAGCATTAGAAACTACATTAGCTTTACCTGGATGGTAGGGCATGCCTATGCCATAGTTTTAAGCAACTTGAGCCATCTCCTCTATCTCATGTTACGCTCCTTCTGGGTGAAGAGTATTGTAGGCTCTTGTGGTCTGTGAATACATCAACATGTGTTCCATCTAAATAGTGGTGCCATAGCACTAGAGCAAATACCACTGCTGCCAACTCCAAGTTATGAGTGGGATGGTTCTTTTCATGCACCTTAAGTTGTCTAGTAGTGCAGGAGACAACCTTCCCCCTCTACATCAATACACATCCCAATCCTACCCTCAAGGTATCATAGTAAATAACAAACCCATCCTTAACATCAGGAAAAGTCAACATCAGTGCGGTAGTTACTCTCATCTTTAGCTCTTGGAAACTTTTCTCACACTTGTCAGACCATTGAAACCCTAAGTCAGTCTAGTCAACAGTGCAAATATAGACGAAAACCCATAAACAAATCTTCGGTTGTAGCCATCCAACCCTGGAAAACTCCTTATATCAGCTGGGGAGGTTGGTCTAGGCCAGTTCTTGACTGCCTCAATATTTTTAGTATCCACTCGAATTAAATCCCATGAAATTATATAGCCCAAGAAAGCCACGAATTTGAGTCAAGACTTACACTTAGAAAACATTGCATATAACTCATTATCTTTGAGCATTTGCAAAGCGATTTAGAGGTGATTAGCATGCTCCTCTCATCTCTGAAATACACCAATATATCATCAATGAAAACGATCACGAACATGTCAAGATATTGCCTGAATACTATGTTCATCAGGTCCATAAAGGCTGAGGTGCATTTGTCAATCCAAAAGACATCACTAAGAGCTCAAAGTGACCATATCGAGTTCAAAAAGCCACCTTTGAGATGTCATATTCTCTCACTTTCAATTGGTGACAGCCTTATCTGAGGTCTATCTTGGAGAAAACAGTAGCACCCTGAAGTTGGTCAAACAAGTCATCAATCCTCGGAAAGGGATACTTATTCTTGATTGTCACCTTATTTAATTGATAGTAGTCAATACATATCCTCAGTGAACCATCCTTCTTTCACACTAACAAGACCAGAGCACCTCATGGAGAAACACTTGGCCTTGTGAATCCCTTTTCTAGAAAGTCCATCAACTACTCCTTCAACTCTTTCAACACAGCTGGGGCCATTCTATAGGGTGGAACGAGAATAGGTTGGGTGTCAGGAAGAACATTAATTCCAAAGTCGATCTCCCTATCAGGAGGGACTCCAAGTAGATCCTTATGAAATATATCAAGAAATTCACTCACGATCAGAACAGACTCAAGAGTATGCGACTCAACATCATCAGACTTGACTTGCACGAGGTGGTAGATAAATCCCTTAGAGATCAGTCTACGGGCCTTGAGGTAAGTAATAAACTTACCTCAAGAGTATGCGACTCAACATCATCGGACTTGACTCACACGAGGTGGTAGATAAATCCCTTAGAGATCAGTCTACGGGCCTTGAGGTAAGTAATAAACTTACCCTTTGGTGCAATAGAATCTCCCTTCCACTCAATGATAGGCTCATTCGGAAACTGAAATTTGATAGTTTGGGTTCGGCAATTAACAGAGGTATAACTGGCGTTTAGCCAGTCCATAGCAAGGATCACAGTGAAATCGACCATCTTTAACCCAATCAAATCAGCAAGAGTATCCCTATGATAGATGGACACCACATAATCTCTATAGATTCTCTCGGCTTGAATAGACTTACTAACAAGAGTAGAAATAGAAAACAGCTCAAACAACTACTCAAGAAAAATCTCAAATCTACTTGCCACATATGATGTCACAAAAGAACAAGTTATACCAGAATCAAGTAAAGCATAACAAGGAAAGGTAAAGACTCAAACCATACCCATCACAACATCTAGTGTAACCTCTTAGTCATATCTATTGCCCATCGCATACAGACGGTTTATCCCATCGCCTACCCTTGGTGCAGCACCTCTCTAGTTACCCTTTGCTGGTGGTGCTGTGGTAGAGGACTGGGCCTTATTGCCCCATATCGGACAGTCCCTCTGAAAATGGTCCTATTGGCCACACTTGTAGCAACCATTCCCTCTATTTCTACATTCTCCCAGATGCATCCTGCCATATTTCCCACAAGGTGGCTTCCCTTTTAAGCCAAGAGTCATACTTTCTTGAGACTGCATACCCTGTGCCCTAACGTTTGGCTAACCTTGTGTACTTATGATCATACCTATGGTTCAGGTTTGGTACACTAGATGAAGATGGTGCTTAGCTAGACGACCTCTTCTAGAAAAAGGACTTATCTCCCTACCCTTGTTGATTTGATAGGGATCAAGCCCTGCTAATCTAGCTTTCTTGCTTAGATGCTCCTCTCTGTCCTTCTTATCTTCCTCAGTCTGTTGAGCATAAACAATCATTCTGGAGATATCCATACCAGGGATCAACAATGCCTCCTTGAGCTACCTCTTCACCTCTTTACCCAACACATAGAAAAATTTCCTCATCCTCGCTCTAATATCTAGGACCATCTCTGGGGAATACCTAGACAATTGGATAAATTTTAGGTTATACTTCTTAACAGTTAGCCCCTCTTGTTTCAAATTCACAAACTCCTCAACTTTTGCATCTCTCAACTTCTGAGGGAAGAAGTGATCAAGGAAGGGACTCTAAAATTCATCCTAAGCAATAGGCTCAACATCATCACCTCGACTCTCTTCCCACTGATTGCACCAAGCATTAGCCACATTCTTGAGCTGATAGGCAGCAAGATCGACCCACTCAGTCTTGGTCGAATGCATAAATAATGTTCTAAGGGTCCTCCTCAAACTTTTACCCCATGAAGAGAGGTGGGATCATCCTCAAAAAAATCTGTTAGTCTTGTGGCAGCTATTTAATCATGGGAGCTACAACTAGGAGTTTGTAAGCCCTGGTTCCCACTCTAGGCTGCCACCGACTGTGTGAGCATAGTGATAGCTCCTTTGAAGTCAACCTTTATAGTCGGAACACCAGCAATTCTCGTCGGTTGACCTTGGCCCCTCATTTCTATCTGAGGAGGCAACTCTAAAGTAGGGTTCTCAGCATTGCTAGCTGAAGAATTCCTCTAGGTCACGGTACGTCTAGGAGGCATGATCTGATAGCACCTAATGCATGAGTTAGAAAAGAGTTTTGTAGAGTGTTAACTCTATCGGACAAACATAGAATACAAGAAAGTGAGACAATTCCTAATGTCTTATAGCCTCCTACTTATCAAATGTGGTACACAACACACCTATAAACAAGACTCTTCCAGGCTCGACTTCATAGACTCCCTAGTACTCTTGAACTATATGCTTTGATACCAAGTTTGTCACGCCCTAGGAGGATACCCTTGGCGTGGTTAGCACTCAGAGACTATTGCTAGCCCCTGAGCGAACCACTTGGCCTTATCATCACGTCAACTCAACAGTGGAAGAAAGAACTCAGAATATAAAGACCTCATAACAAAGGATAGAACATATGATATAGATATATCTGGGGAATTCTATTGTATCATACTTTCAAGATTAAATAGGTTTAGATACATCAGTACTTAGTAATCTTTACTCATAGTCTATGAAGCCTCTACTCAACAATTTGTATGGTATTATGATAGGCCATGAACACCCCAAATGAAAGAAATAAAATATGCTAAATCAACTCATAAGATAAAAGAGCTCCTCCAGAAAGCAAAAAGGGTTTACCAACTCTAGAAATATATTGATCTGGACCTCAACGATGCATCGAGTGAAGACCCCTATCACCTGTATATGCATCATAAAATGATGCAGGCCCAAATGGACGTCAGTATATGGAATATACTGGTATGTAAAATAGCTCAAGAAAATAAAGCTCAACTCACTTATTCGGACTCAATAACTCATGCTCAACTCAGTAATGCAAGTTTGAGTAAGATCATGCTTTAAAATATACTTAGTAAAATAGAATCAGTTTGAAATAACATGCTCAATTAATGTTTCTTAGGAGTTTCTCTTAACTTGTCATGACCCAAAACAGAGCCTAGATGTGACATGGTTAATGGGGAGCCCGAAGGGTCCCCAAATAAGCCTCTTAACTTATTATTACACATCATTGGTCGCAGAAGCAAACAAATAACATAACAGAGTAGAAATAGGTGTAATGGGACTAAGGGGAAAGCTTGCATAACATCATAATCAAGAGACAAGGAGCTAAACTCATATCACAGATACATAGCATGTCCAGCAAACACCTCTAATACATAGATAAGAACGGGGGCTAAGTTAATAAAATTGGGTTCACCCTCATATTCAAAATAGAAAATAAAGAAGAGTTCCTCAATACATAATAAGAGGAACATAGACTAAAGTCCCCGAAGTGGATGACTCACTAACTAGCTTAAGTAGTACCGAACTAGCCACGTGGAGGAGGAGGAGGATCAGCTTAGGCTCCAGTTCCTACATGGTGATGTCATGTAGGCAAGAGTATACGTTAGTAAGTTTAAATGAACTAAGTATGTGGGATGCAATGCAACAAGAAATAGGCATCATAATAAAAATGCATAACAATAGGCAATAGGCATAATATAACAACATGGCATGTATGATCTATATATAAGTAAAACATGCATAAATTACGTATGATCATATAGGATATCATATGTGTAGAAGAGACCAAGCTAGATTCCAAAGTACAAACCCCTCCCTCAACTAGGTTGGTGGCAATCTCACCAACCACCCTAGTGTTTGAGGTACTAACCCCTCAATTACGTTACCCGAGCTTTTTGTCCTCCCGGATCGGGCATGGTCTAATGCAACACTTTATGTAGAATATATCATGTGCACAAGCTCTTTTCATCATCATATATTCATTCATATCTTATCTCATGCTTTGGACCTTCAGTTCCTCAAGAAACCATAACCGGACATTTTATCAAACACTTGGCAGGTATGTAATGCTTGTATAAAACCATGAAATATAGAGATGAAATCATGCAAGAAAATCCATTATAAAACCATAAACCAACACCTTGAAACACCATCAAGCAATATCTATCAAAACCTCTCATCAAAACTTATAATAGATCTAAGATTTATAGCTCAAAACATAGTAAAACAGTCACAATTTCATATAACTTTAACATTGTTTATAGACAAGTTCATACTAGTAAACCCATTTGTAAACTCAACTTGAGTAAAAAGGAAGCTTGGGAACCATGGGTGGAAGGACCCAATGGTTAAAATCCACATACCTTGACCTTGAAGAATTTCTTGAAGAAGACTTTAATGGAGACTTGAAGCTTGAAGGAATTCCTTAGATACGGATGAGGGCTTTGGGACTTGAATCTTGAGAGAAATATTAGTCTAAGTGTTTGAGTGATTATTGGGAATGTTTTGGATGATATGGGTGAAATAAGGCTAAGTATAGTTATTTTCAAGTATAGGAACACTTAGGCCAAAGACTTGAAAGTCTTGGACCGAATGCAGATTACTTACTAGAATTTGCATTTCTGAACATACGAGTTCTACAAAATCGGTCATAAGTTCTTCATCCGAACTCGAAATGAGGTGAAACCAAGTGCTTTGGAAGTATAATTCAAAGAGCTTTAATTTGATGGACTGTGGGATACCCAGTTCCTTGTGTTTTGAGAGATATGCCCTTTTAAAGTTGACCCCTCTAAATCACATTTTTGCGATTTTCGAATTTTGATACGATTGCTCTAAAATTCGGTCTAGACCCATCTCCCACTCAATTTTGCCCCTTGAACACGAATATGAATTTGGATTTTCAAAATAACGAATGGCGTTTTAGATATATGGAAATTACGATTCTAGGGACTTCCGAGGCACATTTTCGGGCACTTTTTGGATCGTTTCAATATCTCCCTCTTGGGGACATTCGTCCTGGAATGTTGAAGAAACATACAAAAGAAGAGTACTCATAAAGAGATCAGTCCCAACAAGAAAGCAACCTTACATTTAAAACACCATTTTCAAAATCTCAACATAAGTGTAAAATTATCATAAACTTGCCAACTTAAACATGAACACACATGAATGACATAGGGTCTAAAACAAAGGACTTGGAATAACATGAACAACTTAGTCGCTATCTTAGGCTTGATTAGAGTGAATGTGGTATGAATATCGCTCCCATAAGACCATTTTGGCTTCCTTGGAGACACCTTTCACTTGATGATCCTTTCAAGAGGGCCTTGACGAACACCACATCATTATCAATCGATTTCTCCACTCATACATCCAACACCTCCATCGGGACCTTCTCCTAAGCCAACTTATCCTCTAGATAACCCACAATTTCGAAGAGTGCTATAGCACTAGAGTCACCAACAAATCCCCCTCACCTAGAAGCATGAAGAAATGGGCTAACCAAACCCCTATCCATAGGCAATCCCCAAACTTATGAAACCTTACCAACTTCTCTCTTCATCCAATAAAGACTTACAACCATAACTCATTTTGTCAACCTTAAGCACACCTATCCTACTTGTCGCCATGAACTACCATCTCTCCCTTGGGAGACTACCTCCACTCTACCATCTTTCTACACAAAACTTCCAACTCTAATAAGGCAGAAACAAGGCCTTGCTTAATCTAGCCCTCTTAACCAAAGAAGATTTGGGACCACCAAGAATGCTACACCACCATGCTCAACTTCCGTCATCCTAACTTCCAATCTAACCAACCGATGAAACCTACTAGTCTCCTCCTTGCCATCATCAACAACACATGCTAGGCTACCTAGAGCACAGACCACAACATTAGCCTTATCAGGGAAAAATAATTCACACTCATTCATAATCCTTAAAGAACTCTAACCACCTTCTTGCTATCCACAATGCACACATATCATATTTAGCAAACAACCTCTCAACCTGCAAGACTTGCAATACTACCCCCAAATGATTCACAAGCTCTAAACAAATCAATACCTCATCACTAGAGACCACCACAAATATATCATAGTAGGTTTTAAGACCCTATTCAAGAAACCCACAAACACTACTGGTGCATAAGCCAACCAAACAACTCCACCAATATTAATAATGATCGTTCCTAGTTCAAAAGGACACTTAGGGATATCACCTACCCTCCTCCACACTTGATAACAAAACCCGAACCTCAAATCAACCTAAAAGAAGTGACTAACCCATTGTAGTTGACCAAGTAGATCAACCATCCTTAACAATCATATTACAACCTTACGAGTTCTACACTCTTTGGAAGCATGCTATGCAAGTAGCCCAAACTACACTAGGACCTCTAACCCATCAATCTAAGTCCAACCAAGATCACAAGACAAGACACTATGCAACGATAACATGGGGCAACCCTTATAGATGTATTTTAGCCACTATAGACTCACGCAACCATCTGGAACACACTTATGAATCCTATTAGCACAAAGGAATCATACAAGAGATATAAACTCTCGGACCTATCAAATCACCCTACTCAAAATGTTGGTCACAACATTGGCCTTACTTAGGGTCAACTAAGTCATAAGAGAAGTAATAGAAGATAACCTATTCACAACCTCCGGTATTAGCCTGCTAAGCCCAAGAAGCTCCTAATATCCAATGGTTTCAAAGGTCTAGGCCAATCTCTAATCACCTTCGTCTTACTAGGGTCCACTTTAATACCATTGCCCAGCACCACACGGCCTAGGAAGGTAAACTCTTACAACCAAACTCTCACTTCTCCTATTTAGCATCCAACTTTCTTCCTTAAACTTTGTAGTACTACCCTTAAATATTTCACATGCACTACCTCATTAGGGAAACAAACCATCATATCATCACCGAAACCACCATAAGCCTACTAGAGTAGGGGCTAAAGATTCATGAGACTTATAGGCATAGCTGGTGCACTGGTCTAACCAAAGGACACCACCCCAAATTCGAAATATCGGAAAGGGATATCCAAGGCCTCCTCTACCACCACCAACAATTCTATAAACAAAACAACTTAGGTTCAACATATCCAATTCTCCCAAGATGATAAATGCAACCCTTTGGAGATTAATTATACATTAAGAGATTAAATGGACCTACCCCCCTTGCTATCACTTAACAAACTCCCACTCAAAGACAGGCTCATTAGGTATTTGGGATCTAGCTTTACGGGTCCTACCACCCACGAAGACATAACATGCACGCAACCATTCCATCCCTATAATGACATCGAAATTCACCATACCAACTCCAACGAGCCACAAAGCAAGACCTAATGCAATATGAACCCGGATAAACACCTATAAGCCTTATAGAAACATTATAACCAATAAAAGGATAGACACCAAAGATCCACACAACAACTTGGGCACACAAGAAGCCCCAGTAGCAACCAAAAAGAATAGAGAAGAAGTAGTGGCGCACCGGGCCTAACAATGCATGCACTACAAAGTCAAGAAAACTTCAACTTACCAGTATTAGCATCGGGCACTTCATCCCCTCCTTGATCCACTTGATCAACATGACTACCTTGATCCAAAGGTCGACCACCCTTACACTTCTCTCGAACATATGGACAGTCCACTAGCTTATGACTCACTTCATTATATCCATGACAAGCATTGGTCTTCCTTACCACCCCCTCATCACCTCTTTTACCCCTTTTATGCTTATGAGGACACTCTTTCTTCATATGACCCATCTCCTCACAACCATAACAAGCATTAGTACTTTTCAAGCATGGGCCATGGTGCCCTTTAGCACATTTTAGGCACCTAGAATGAGGCACCACACCACCATCACCTCTACATTTGGGAGTTTGGAACATAACAACATTATGGTCCCTCTTGGCCTCACTACCTCACCTCTCACCATAAGAAGTCTCGGGAGCACCCATTTGTTGATTGGGTTGGGTTACCAATATTGTAACCACTTTGGTCATTGTCCATAGAGCGTTACGAACCTCCACATTAGACATATCGCCATCTTGAGTATCTTAAGACATATCCTGAAATGTAACGGTTAGGGGTTAGCAATAAGTCCTATGGGACCTAACTCTATCACATGATATGTATCATGAACAAGTGAAACATTTCCTAAAACGTCTCATAGCCTCCTACTCATAGTTGTGGTGCACAACATAATAATGAATAAGACTCTAATCGACGCGGTGTGTTAGACTCCGAGGATCTACCAACCTAATGCTCTGACACCAAGTTTGTCACGATCCAAAATAGGGCCTAGATGTGACACGATGAATGAAGATCCTGAAGGGTCCCCAAACAAGCCTCTTAAGTTATCATTATACATCATTGGTCGTGGAAGCATGCAAATGACATAAAAGAGTAGAAATAGGGGCAATGGGACTAAGGGGAAAGCTTGCATAACATCATAATTAAGAGATAAGGAGTCAAGCTCATATCATAGATACATAGCATGTCCAACAAACACCTCTAATATATAGATAATAGCGGGGACCAAGAGAAAACAATCGGGCTCACCCTCATAGTCAAAATAGAAAATAAAGAAGAGTGCCCCAATACATAATTAGAGGAACATAGACTTAAGTCCCCGAAATAGAGGACTCACCAACTAGCTTGAGTAGTATCAAACTAGCCATGTGTAGGAGGAGGACGATCAATTTCGGCTCCGGTCCTTATATGGTGATACCATGTAGGCAAGGGTATGCGTTAGTACGTTTGAATGTACTTAGTATGTAGGATGCAATGCAACAAGAGATAGACATCATAATCAAAATAAATAACAATAGGCAATAGGCATAATATAACAATATGACATGTATGATCAATGCATAAGTAAAACATGCTTAAATAACACATACTCATATAAGATATCATATGTGTTGCAGAAAAAAAGCTAGATTTCCAAAGTATAAACCCCTTGATAGGTTGATGATGATCTCACCTAGCACCCTGGTGTTTGAGGTACTAACCACTCAACTAGGTTAGTGGCAATCTCACCTACCACCCTGGTGTCTGAGGTACTAACCCCTCAACTAGGTTACCCGGACTCTTAGTCCTCCCGGATCGGGCATGGTCTAATGCAACACTTTATATAGAATATATCATATACACAAGCTCTTTTCACCATCATATAATCCTTCATATCTTATCTCATGCTTTGGATCTTTAATTCCTTAAGAAACCATAACCGAACATTTTATCAAATACTTGGCGGGTGTGTAATGCTAGTATAAAACTATGAAATATAGAGATGAAATCATGTAAGAAAATCCATTGTAAAAACATCAATCAACACCTTGCAACACCCTCAAGCAATATACATCAAAATCCCTCATCAAATCTTACAAAGATCCCAGATTAATAGCTCAAAACATAGTAAAACAGTCATAATTTCATATAGCTTTAACATAGTTCACAGACAAGTTCATACTAGTAAAACCATTTGTAAAATCAACTTTAAATCATCCAAACTGAGGAAAAATTGAAGCTTGGGCACCATGGGGGAAAGGAACCAATGGTTTAAACCCACATACCATGGCCTTGAAGAATTTCTTGAAGAAGACTTTAATGGAGAGTTGAAGCGTGAAGGAATTCCTTAGATCCGGATGAGGGCTTTGGGACTTGATTCTTTAGAGAAAATTTAGTCTAAGTGTCTAAGTGAGTATTAGGGAATGTTTTGATGATATGAGGGTGAAATAACGCTAAGCGTAGGTATTTTCAAGTATGGGAACTCTTAGGCCCAAGACTTGAAAGTCTCGAGGTAAAAAAAACCAGGACCAAAATAACACTGGTCCGCGTCGCTACTCACCGGAATTTGCATTTCTACACATACGAGTTCTACGACAACGAGCATAAATTCTTCATCCGAACCCGAAATGAGGTGAAACCTAGTGTGTGGGAAAGCTAATTGAAAGAGCTTTAATTTGGTGGATCATGGGCCACCCAGTTCTTTGTGTGCTAGGAGATATGCCCTTTTAAATTTGACCCTCCTAAATCATGTTTTTACAATTTTCTAATTTTGATACAGTTGCTTTAAAATTTGGGTTAGACCCATTTCCCACTCAATTTTGCACCCTGAACAAGAATATGAAGTCGGATTTTTGAAAAAATGAACAAGTTTTAGATACATGAAATTACGATTCCAGGCACTTTTGAGGCACATTTTTTTGGCACTTTTTGGGTCGTTTCATAACCGACATCCACATCCCATTGCATTTTGTTTGGTCATTCACAATGAAGGTGACATCTTTGTGACGCCCGCCCTTAACTTGGGACAGTAAATGGAGATCAACATTTTCTTGGATCTATGGTAAATGTCCACTTGCGAGACAAGAGTCGCCAGAATGAAGATGGAAACATAGTTCTATAGGTTAAAGTAGATGTTTTCTCACTCCCCACTCAATGCTCGATACTCCTTCCAAGACTAAAACATGCTTAACTCATCAATCAACTCAGCAACCAATTGAATCCTTATTTCTCAATCAATAAACTCAAAACTCGACCTCATTGGGTTATCTCATCTCAACTCATCTCAGCCATTCATCAACTCATTTAATCAATGTAAGTCATCAAATTCAACTCTGACCCAAATGGTCATTTAGACTCACTCAATCTGAATGATCATATAGTGCAAGAAAAATAATCATATGTGATAATGTATGTGACTCAATGCAACATGTTTCTCATACTCAATTATACTCAAATAACTCATCTCAGATACTCAATCTCAACCTCATCTCAGTGACATGCATAGAATTTCACAAAATAATGTGATTTAGGGCTCATGATATCAAGTATAAAACTCTTAACTCAATTCCATACAGAAATCATGTAATGCAGCAAGCCTTCATAAATTATCAAGAGAATTCATAATAAATGCAGAACTTCAATATTAAGATGATAGAATTTCTCAAATCTTAACTCTTTCAGAATCTTGACTCAAGAAGATGAAGGGGCTTGTGGAAGAAGGTAGTCCACACTTTGGTAAGCCTTACTTAGCCTAAAGCATAAGAAACAATTGAACCTCAATCAACCCTTACACTTAAATTGGAAACCCTAGCTTCGTCTCCCTTCTCTAGTGCTCTCAAGAAACTCTAAGTGTGAAGAATGATAAATGACACACCTAAGGTTTGCTTTAAGGCTTTATTCAAGCCTAAAACTTCCAAGGATTCATTTGAATAGGACTCATAATTGACAAAAATACCCCTCATTAAAACTATCATTTGGGTCTACGAGACCCCGTCAACGAGTCATAGACTATTCTATGAGTCGTAGAGCACCTCTCGTATGCTAGGAGTCTAAAAATCTGAGTTATTGGAAACTGGCACGAAACCCCTCTCTACGATTTGCAAGACATTCTACATGTCATAAACTCCTCTTGTAGGTAAGGGGTCCTGAAATCAACTTACTACAATTTACCACGAAACCTTCTCTAAGAGTTGTGACATGCTTTACGAGTCGTATAGCATTTCGTTTATATAGGCCTCAGACTTAGAAAATTTCACCAAGTCATTTGAGGTTTTACAAGACCTATTCTACAAGTCATAAATAGGTCGATGAGTCATGAATGGCTCTCGTGAACCTTCCTCTGCAGTTTTTCTCAGTCTTTTTCTCAGAAAACTCTGCACATTCTCTCCAGCTTAGTAGAAAGAATTAGGGGGTGTTACAACTAAAATGCAAAATAATAGACTACAAAGTACTTATAACATGTTGCACTCACTAGATTTTTTTTACTATATCAAACTGCTTCTAATAGTGAACAATATCAAAATCCACAACAAATAAAATACGACACGCAATTAGTTATACCAGACTTAAAAAGAAAAAAAATGAGAATACAAATTATCAGAGAACAAGCGTTGACTACAAAAGTTCATAAATCATCCAAAAGACCTAATTAAGGTTAAGAAAGGATTTTTACCTTCCCTGGAGTAGGGAAGCTGGGAAGATGACGAGATTACCAGAAATGCTTCCACCACTAAGAGTAAACCCACCTCGACGAACAAAATCCTTTGCTCTAGACTCCTGCACGCGTGTTCTTAAAACTCTTATATCCTTGGGTAAAATGGTATAGAGAAGAAGCACCACTCAAAGTCCCCCTTTTTTCAGTCCCCAAATGGGAGTATTTGTAGTGAAATTTTAAGGCATTTTGGGGGGAGATTTTAGAAAATTAGGGTTCAAATTTGAATTCAAAATTCAAATGTTGGGGTTAGGTCAAAGGGGTACGCTGGAGTTGCAGCTTTGATACTACATTTAAGCTGCTGATCGCAACTTTGTTGTTGCTTGTCGTTGTCTTTTTGTCGTGAAGAAGATGGAGGAGAATGGGTTTGCGCGGGGGATGAAACTGAACAGAAAAAGATAGGCACGTGGGGGTATGGGTATAATGCATGTACTAATGGGATTAAGATATTAAGGGGAGTGGGCTGGATATGTAGACATTTGGCTGCATTTTGGTCCAAAAATGGACCAAGTTTTGGTATGAAAAACAAAATTAAGGGTAGGAAAACATTATTAAAAAATTGTCCATTTAAAATGCAAATATGGTCAATTAGAATTAGTGTTAAATCATAATTAGTGCCAGTGCAAAATTTGTGCTAAATCATAGTTATTGTTGGTGCAAAATTAGTGCCAAATTAGAGCTGGTGCAAAATTAGTGCCAAGCATAGTTAATGTTGGTGCAAAATTAGTGCTAAATCATATTTAGAGCCATTGCAAAATTAGTGCTAAAACATAATTAGAGCCTTGCAAAATAAGTGGTACGTCACAGTTAGTGCAACATTAGTGCCAAATCATTAGAGATTAAATAGTGCTATTGACTAGTGTATGTAAATACTAAAAGAAATTTCAAACTGTCTCGTAAATGCCACAACTTTACTTCTCCGGCTTCTTAAATTATCTCTGCACTCTTGTTTGCCTCATCATTTGGACATTGCAACCTTATCCAAGATTTAGTACTCAATAGATGAATAACATTCAAACTTTGTTGTTGAAACGACCCCCAAAAAAAGTGCCCGAAAATGTGCCTCGGAAGTGCCCATAATCATAATTTCCATATATCTCAAAATCCAAGCATAATATCAAAAATTCAACTTCATATTCTTGATCGGGGGAAAAATTGAGTGGGAAATGGGTCTAACTCCGATTTAAGAGCAATCGTATCAAAATTTTGTTTTCCATAATTTGCAATTTCCAATGATGATCCGCGCCCCTGGTGCGACACGGCCAGTGCGCGGATTAGTGTTATTTTTGCCCTGTTTTTGTTGTTCGGTCCATGTCCTTTGGGTCTTGGGCGTAAGCCTCCCCAAGCGTAAAAATACCTATACTTATCCATATTTCACCTTCATATCATACAAGAGATTCCCCAAAACCTTCTCAAACACTTTGACAAATATTTTACTGAAAATAAAGGGTTTCAAACTCATTTCAAGAATCACGAAATTCACTCAAGATTCAAGTTTTCATCTCAATCTTCATCAAGGAACTGTTCAATATTAAGGTATGTGGGTTTCAACCATTGGGTCCTTTCACCCGTGGTGCCCAAGCTTCCTTTTTACCTAAATTACATGTTTCTAAGTTGATTTACTTATGGGTCTTCTTATTATGAATATGACTATGAACTATGTTGGGATTTTTGTAAAAATTGTGATTGTTTAAGCATGTTTTGAGCTATAAATCTAAGATCTATGATGAGTTTTGATGAGGGGTTCCAATGTATTTTGCAAGGTGGTATTACCAAGTGTTGGTGGGTTGATTTACTTCAAGATTTCTTGCATGATTTCACTCTTTAATTGCATGGGTTTACACTAGCATTACACACCCACCATATGTTTGATAAAATGTTCGGTTTAGGATTCTTGAGCTATTGATGATTCATCGCATAACCTATGACTTGAATGACTTTATGGATGAAAGGAAGGTATATATGTGTTGATTTGTGAAAGTATTTACAATGTTGCACGTTGACCACACCTAGTTGAGGGGGTGCTACACCTCAATAACCATGGATTGTAGGGTGTGACTACCATCAACCAATTGAGGGGTTGATATCTCAATCACCAAGGATAGCAGGGTGTGACTACCATCAACTAATTGAGGGGTTGATACCTCAATCACCATGTATGGCATGGTGTGACAACCATCAACCAATTAAAGGGTTGATACCTCAGTTGCCTTTCCAAGGGGGTGGTAGGCCTTGGACATGATGGTCTCTTACTACACATGTAATATGTTCTATACAAGCATGTTTTACTTAAAGCACCACTCACGCATGCCATATTGCTATATGCTCACTTATTGCCTAACTATGCATTTCAATTATGTTGCCTATCTCTTGTTGTATTGTATCCTACATACTTAGTACATTCAAACATACTAACACATAATTTATACCTATATGATATTTCCATGTAGGAACCAGAGCTCCTCACGATCATCCTCATCCTCGTCGTGGCTAGTACTACCTTTACAAAGCAAGAGTGGTGAGTCCTCAACTCCGAGTATGATATCTTTTGTTCTCATGAAAAGTTGTCTTGGCTCCCGCTCAATTCTAAGTTTAGAGGTGTTGTTGGATGAGTTATGTAATGACGCTATGAGCTTTGACTCTCTCTTGACTCTTGTATGTTTTAATGCTATAAAAGACTCCCTTAGCCCCTTTGCCCTTATTTCTATTCTCTTATTGTTGTTTAATTGCTTTCGCGATCAAGAATGTGTAGTTATATGTTAAGAGGCTTGATTGGGGTCCTTTGGGGTTCCTCATTCGTCGTGTCACGTCTAGGCCCTAGGCTTGGGTCATGATAATTGTTCCTGCTTGAATTTTCCTATGTTCAAAGAATATTTGTAAGTTAGGGGAGGGGGGCTGATTCACACTGATTTGAGATTCTCAATTCTGCTCTTTTCTTGGTTTTTGTTTTGTTTTGACTTCATGACCCAATCCAAGGTACAGGACTTGATAGATGAAAAGAAAGCAAAAAACTATCAATTTTATAAAAAAATTCTAATAATAAAATAACTATCATACATATATTTAAATATAAAATTTAAAAAAAATCAGGTTGGTCTCAGATTAGCACATGCATTTGACATTCTTTGCACTAGATACTTGCATTAACCAACATCCTTGGTCAGCACCTTTTGAAAAATCTTTGCCCCAGCTCTTGCTTTAACCAACTGTTGCGCTTATTTGTAGCAAATCTTGAGATTTTCTCAAAATTTGTCCAAGTTGTTTTCGACAAATAATAAAATATTTTAAAAGATGTGACCAATCCCACAAGGCGCCTACGTATCCCATAAACATGGGAATTAGGTCGTAGGTAGTCCAGGATACACTTCAAAAAAAAGATTCTAATGTGACCGAAGCCGATGAGTCCGCGAAGGTATCCTGCCAAGGAAATCAAGTTAAAACGTAGTTCATAATACATGCAACATAGAATTTTTAAAAATTTCTACTAATATGACAGAAGCTGGTGAAAGCCGCCTATGTATCCCACCAAGGGAATCAGGTCTAAACGTAATTTGAATTACATAAAAAGGAGTGCAAAAGGCAATAAACTAATTACACTTCTAGGAACAAATGAACTTAAGTCCTATATCACCATCCATGTGTTGCTAATTTATGTCGATCTTAGCCATTAGGCACTTAATTCGTCATTGGGCCAAAGCTCAACTGTATACTCCCTTAACAATTCAACCAACGGTTCCTTCTCGAGCGGTACCTCATGAACATTGATTTTGATTTTCCTTGGTAGCTGTGAGTTGTGTAAATTCAATTTTTTAGCTTTATTTAAAAATTGCTCAAATGTCTTGGCTAGCTTATCAAGTTGCATGTTATTTTTGCATTCTCCGAGTTTATGTGAGTCATTCACGTATGGTTCTTTTGCCTTATCACATGTCATAAACATAGAACCAACAAGTTCATAATTTTATTTGCTAAAAGAATGAAAATTAAAGTGTAAGCAACTGAATTTCATTCCTGAAAAATAACAAATCAAGAAAAGAAAATTAGAGCAAGAACAATATTTGTATTTCAGGAATTTGTGTGAAGGTTCCAATCTTTTTAAAAATCTAAAAGCAAAAAAAGAAGATGTAATCCTCTGACTCTTCTCCTCAGGATCATCAACTCAAGAGGTTTTCTTTGTTCTTGAATCGAAGAAGTACTTATTGAAACTTCACTATGAATGTAGAGCCAAACTTTAATCACAATTGTAGAAATATGGTAACTTGCGACTTACAACTTGGAGACAAAACTCCTTTGTATACGGAAGACTTCCAGATCACCACCGAAGATCAGAACTTTTCTACATATTTCTCTTCTTCTTGTTCCTCTTATTCTCCCTTTTTTTGTCGTATGAAGACCCCTTTATATAGTTGTCTGTTAGGGTGTTGGGGTATTTTAGTTTTCAATTAATTTTAGAAGACCTTGGGCTTGAAGAACATGAGTTGGGCTTTTCTTGTCAACTTAATGTATCGACCCAAATATAATTTGGATTTTATTTAAGTCATAAAATTTTAACTTAAATATTAATCCAACCTTATTAACCAATAATTTGACTTAATCAATGTATCATGAATTTAAGAGTTAATCCACATTTAACATGAATTATCAATAAAATTTCACTATCTCCAAGAAGTAATAATATAAAAATAAAGAGTTAAAGCCGAAATGAAAAACCATTCGTAGATTATGCATTTGAGCTTTCAAAAAGGGAGGCAAAAACAATAAAAAGCTCTTCTACATGATTAAAGCCATCACGGCTCGAGCCTACAACCTAGAGGTGGCTAGCACTCGAAAATCATTTTTGGTCCCAAGCGAACCACTTGGCCTGCTAACTTACTCAACGGAAGATATTAACATCATAATGGATTAGAATGGCCTCAATATTTGTAAATTCAGACATACAATAAGAAAAATTTACAACATTACTCAAAGCATTAAAACAACTCCAAGAAAAGAACAAGAACAATATCTTTCTAGTCTATGAAGCCTCTAAACTATTGACTCTGTACTAGGTAGCGAAGTAGGCTCACGACTACCTCAACTGAATGAATACAAGGAAATAAAGACTCCTGAGCTCCTCTGGATGCAAAGAGGCCTCAGTAATTGCTAATGGGGACTGCCTTACTGAACATCTGTTAGCATGGATAACTGAATCTGCATCATAAAATGATGTAGCGCCAAAGGGCGTCAGTACATGGAAAGTACGATACATAGGATGGCAAAAAATTACTAAGGATACGTTACTCAGCTTTAGGTCTAAACTTTGAGATAGCTCTATTGATAAAAGTGTGTCATGCAAGTAAAACATATGCTTTAAACGTGTTTAAAAGTGCAAATCAATATAAAAGATATACTTAATTTAATGCATTAATGAGCCCAACTAAATATATAAAAAATATAATACTCAAATGCTTAGCTCTGTAAATAACCCAACTCAGTTAAATATGCAACATAACAAAAAGAAATACTATAATAAAGAAATAATAAATCTCAGTGTGTAAAATAATAAACCTTAGAGAACCATCACTATAAGTTTCGTTAGGATACAACGTCTTACCCACGCTGCAAGAGCAATCCCATACTTTGTCAGTGTAAGGAACGAAAACTAGGGGAGTAGATCAATCCCAAAACTGGGCCATCTCAGTGGCAAGTGAGGAGTTGTACCCTTGGTACAATTCCTATCCTATGTCGGCTGCATAGTTTATTAGATCAAGCTATTATTACTCTCTCTCATATCGGTGCTCAATACTACTCCCAAAATTACTTTTATAATACTCATACCTTTAAGAATAAGAGTTCTCAAAAATGCCTTTCTAACCTTTTGGGACATAGCCCAACTTTAGCTTTTCTTAAACTTTTCTCAACTTGTCTCTTTTGTTTGACTAAAAGTTGTATCAACCCAAGTGTCTCAAAAATATAATTTTACTACTCAACTATCTTGTATGTACAGAAGCGTTAGTTACTTTTTAAACTCAACTCAAAATTGTGGACATAATAGCTTTCATGAAATATCTAGGGTTCTTACAATTGCAACCATAATCATGAAACCACAACCTAATAACTTAGTTTAGTAGTGAAATGAGTAAAGATCATGATTTTTATCAAGAATACATGAACAAGTTTTTCAACAAAATTAACTAATAATGGAGAAAAATTGATCTCAACTCATAAACTTGATCTTGGGTAGGGACTGGTAGTTAAAGATACTAAAACAAATATAGGATAACTTTTGGAGGACCTTACATATCTAGGAGAACTAGATTTCTTGAATAACTTTGAAGAAATCACTAGCTTTTCTTGAAACCCTAACTTTTCTTCTCTTGAAAACTATGTTCTAGGTTTGGAGAGTGTTTTGAGTGTATAGAAAAAAAAAAGGAACTCATATTTAGGGATTTATTTAGGTTAAAAACTGAAAGTTTAGGATTATAGGGTGAGAAAATATGAAAATAACCCTCTTTATAATCGTTGATCGGGACGACTACAAGCCATCTATGGCCTGTGGGAACCCATCCATAAGTTTTTAGACCAATTGCGAGGTTGCTGGATTGATTCTACGAGCCCATTCTATGGCCCAAAGAAGTTTTTACGATCCATATTTAGGTCCGTAAGTTCTAGGACTCAAAAATCAGCTTGCAAAAGTTTTTCGATGAGTTGACGATATGGTTATATTTCATTCAATGATCCATATGTAAGGGTCGTAGAAATGACTCTACACTGGCAGTCTGTAGTAACATGACCATAACATTTTACTCCAAGCTACAAATGAGGTGAAATTAGTTGTGTTGGAATACTAATTCAATGCGCTTTCATTTGGTAGGTCATAGGCTACCTAATTCTTTTGTGATAAGAGTTATGGTCATTTAAAAATTGACCCTTGCATAATCCAAAGTAAAAAGCTTAACAAGTAGGGAGGTTTTGAACTTGACTATGTATTATAGGTCTCTTATGAACCAAATCCACTTCTAATACACTTCACTCATATAGGAATAAGACTAAAAATATAGGGACAAGTAAAGCATCATTAGGTTCAAGTTTATGTACTTACAACAAAAACTTTCGGATCCTATGAATAGAGTTGTGGGGTGTTACAAAAGCCTCAATTTTAAATCATGTCATTTCAAAATATTGATAAAATTTAATCTATCAAGACTCTAGGCGAATCAAAGATGGAGCACAGGTCCAATTCCTCAAGGAATATCCTGGTTTGGTATCCAAATGGTCGGTGTCTCAATGAAATCTCCAATTTCTTGTTTAGTAATGAAAAACATCTAATCCCAACATCCTCTGACATTTGGACAATAGGAAAATTGGCAAGTAGTTTAGAATCAGGTACATAAATATCACCCTTATTCTTGCTATCAAGCTTGAGAACCTTTTCAAAGGTAGTTATCATGAACCAGACCTAGGGTCTAGGAGTGACATGGTGAATGGGAACTCAAGAGTCCCTAAACAAGCCTCAAGTATCCATATTCACATCATCGGTTCAGAAGCGTAGATATAAATAATAACACATAGTTCTAAGAGACGGGAAAGTTGGATTCATGCTATGGGGTTCTCATAGGGATAAGGGATTAACATGGATTCATATAGCAAATAACACATAAGAACTAAGGGGCGGGTAAGTATGACTCACTCAATGGGGGAAATATGGGATCTTCCACATTTCCACATCAAAATATATATACTTATCATAATTCTCATAATCAATCCATAATATCCATATCCAATAAATAAACGTAATCATAGACTCCAAATACAACACATAACATATAGATCCGAAAGAGTCTATAAAATGTCCAACATGCCTTTAGATATAAGATGGGATGGGGGCCAAGACATGCCCCAGTCTCTCCCTCAAAGGAAATAGCAAAATGGAAGAAACATAAGGTAGATAGATGATGACTTGTCCTTGGAAGAAAGGACTCACCACAATAAAGGTAGCCTCCGGTCCCTACATGGTTAGATAATATAGGAAAAAGTATGTGTTAGTACGTTTAAATGTACTAAGTATGCAGGCATGCAATGAATATGACTTATCAAACCTACATTCAGTGTTTGATGAAAAGGGCACGTAATATAGAAGGAGATATATAGCAAGGAAAAGTAATATATAATATGTCATGAAATAAATGATGCTCATATATAGTGGGGATGAACCAAATCCGACAAATCAAACTCATGCGAGCTATTACATGAATTAGTCCGATATGATGTAAACCTCCCATCAGTAAAGAGGTTACTTGCCAAGGGTAGTCCACATCACACCTTATGATCTCATCTTTTCGGTGTGATAGATACCTTCCTTACGATCTCACTTTTCGGAAGGATTTCCATACCAAAAAGTATCATATCATATCAAAATTTGTAACCATTTCTTACGACACAGTCTTTTCGATAATGGCTATATAAACCGATGTTTGCACATAGTTCAAGGAAAGGGAGAGAACCCTTGGGGATAGCCCTTATGCCCCAAATCCAATGGTGTTAAGTCAGAACATCCCACGAGAATACAAATACATATGCATTCTTTTCAAAGAGGCAATAGTCATTTCAGATCTTTCCAATGCATATTTTGGCTCAAAAGCCAAACACATTTCATAATCATTCATACTTGGGCTCAAAAGTCCAAATCATAGTTCATAATAATTATTCTCATGCATAGCAATAGCCCATTCACATAACAATATGGTGCAAGTACCCAAATTGCTCAAAGTTCCATAACAACAGACATTTATGTGATCACATTCTTGTCATAATCATAATCTTATTAAAATCATTTGCATAAACATAATTGGACTTAACCCACTTCATATTTTTCATAAAATTCAATGCTCATGAATGCATATGTCATGAATGATGTAAGAATAGCATGGATAATTGAGATTCAATCTAAAATCAACAATACAATATGAAATTGAAGTAAATCGATAATTAAATCCACATTTAAACCATAATATAGATCATCATGCTCAGATAAAACTTTAAAGGGATAATGCGTATTCAAATATTCATAATAATAATGTAGTTCAATAAATTAGGGCTTAAATCAACTTAAAATCATCAATAAAAGCATAGCTCATACTTCAATTGAATTTATTAAACAATAATCTTTGAAACCAAATATTAAAGTAAGATTAAATTCCATAAATCAAGTGTAAAAGAGTTTGGGTCTTCTTGTTTGAAAGAGACTAAGAATCAATCTCACATACCTTAGCTAACTAAGAAGAAATAGGAGGGAATTTTATGAAGAAGAGACCATTTTCCTTAGTTTCAAAAGAATCCCTCAATGTTCACATTAGGAGAGTTCTTAAGAGAGATTTTGAAATAAGTAAGAGTGTAGGAAATGAATTTGAATGAGAGGAATAGAGTTTTAGGTCATTTGGAGGTCCTAGGATAGCATAGGAAGTCATAAAAGACTCATCGGAGAAGCCACAATTACAAAAACAAAACTAGTAATAAAGCAAAATAACAGTTCTTTCCTGGAGTCCCATGAGAAGGTCTCACGGTCCGTACAAGGTCTCACAGACTGTGAAACCCTCCCGTGATACAATACTTAGCCAAATCATAAACAATACTACACAGATGGGCTTTACGAGAACCAGCATAACTTCTTGATCTGAACTTAGAATGACGTGAAACTTGATGCGTCGAAAATTTAATTCAAAGAGCTTCAATTTGATAGGTTGTGGTCCATGCAGTTCATTTTTTGTTAAGAGATATGACAATTTAAAGTTGAACATTCTATCGGTTCTTATGAAAAGCTTAGCCAATGAAATTCCTTTGAACTTGGCTTGATGTAGAAGACCCATAATGGCCCTAAACAACATACATAAGGTTGAATTTAGTGCATGAAAGTAAACTTAGTTTGAGCTTGAAGATTTCATACTTCGGAAAATTCACTAGGCATCCATACGGTCGACTTCACAGTCCGTACCACTCTACACAGACCGTATAGTCCTCCGTACCTCTTAACTTAGAAAAATTCTACACGATGAAGTTCCAAGATAGTGATCTAATAGTTAGAAAGTTTTCACTCTAGCAACTAAATAGGGGACCACATGAACCGTGAAGGGTGATACCGTCCATGAGACAGTCCGTGCGACATGC
>JAPFFP010049137.1:0-31801 GCA_026153255.1 Solanum medicagineum
AAAATCCCTCATTGTCAAGCCGTTTTGAGCCCTAAAAACCAACCAAAAACCTCTCAATTCCTCTCTAATCTTCATCAAATTCTCCATCCATTCTCTAGGTTTCCAAGAAGTCTTGTTGGAATTCAAGAAAACCAAGTCAACAACCAAGAAGATTCAAGAGTCCCAAAGCTCATCCGGATCTAAGGATTTCATTCAAGCTTCAAGCCTCCATTTCAAGTCTTCTTCAAGAAACTCTCCAAAGTCAAGGTATGTGGGTTCCTTTCATGGGTTCCTTTCACCCATGATACCCAAGATTACTTTTACCTAAAATTGCATGAATTAAAGTTGACTTACTCATGGGTCTTACTTATTATGAATTTCACAGCACACTATGTTGGGGTTTCACGAAAGTGTGATTGTTTTAGCATGTTTTGAGCTATGAATCTAAGATCTATTGGGAGATTTGATGAAGGATTTTGATGTATATTGCTTGAGGGTGCTACCAAGTATCTATTGATGGTTTTACAATGAATTTTCTAGCATGATTTCACTCTTGAATTGTATGGTTTTATACTAGCATTACACACCCACCAAGTGTTTGATAAAATGTCTTTTTAAGGATTCTTTAGGTTTTGATGATCTATTGGTTGATTTATGATTCAAGTGACTCTATGATGATTATGAGCTTTCTAAAGATATGTTTAACTCATGGAAATGTTGATGATGTTGTAAAGCCGAGTTTCAGCCCTTTCTTAAAAATTTTTCCTCTTTTGAGCCCTTTAATATTGATGTTGATGCAAGGGTAATGTTTAATGATGGACTATTCCTATGTTTGAAGATGGGCTCACCATTACAGGTCAAGGATGTTTTAGAGCTACCCGTTTCATGATTCTATGTTTCTCATAAGTTACTAAGTATGATTACTATAAGTATTCCATAGGATTAGACTAAGCACCGATGCATGGAGGGTTTGCTCTCTTTCCTTGAACTATGTGTCACCATAGGACTATGTTATACTCTTGCAATACTAGTGGATCCACCTAGTACACTTTCTCTTGAGGTTCTTCCCAAAATTGGGTCGTGTTCCCGTAAGGTGAAGTCCTTAATGAAATCCTTTCTGAAATTGGGTCATGTTCCCGTAAGGAAGGTTACTTCATACGAAATAGGGTCATGTTCCCATAAGTTTTAAGTATGGTTTACCTTGGCAAGTAGACCACCTCTTTACAGGTGAGGGGTAATCATCGGGATTTCAAGTTGTAGCTCGCTTGGTCTTATTCTATGTCGGTTAAAGTCTCTTCCCACACTTATGTACTATGCTCTATGCAATTGTAATGATTTACAAGCATTTTTTACTTCAAGCGTTGAACATGCATGCCATATTGTTATTATGCGAATTCATTGCTTATAATTATGCATTTTGATTATGATGCCTATCTCTTGTTGCATTGCATCCCACAGACTTAGTACATTCAAACATACTAATGCATACTCTATGCCTACATGATGTCACCATGTAGGAGTCGGTGCCCCTATCGATTCTCCTCCTCGTAGCTAGACGGATTGTTCAAGTTAGCATTCAGTGAGTCCTCATGTCCAGGGACAATATCTATCCTCTCTCATGCTTATGTTTCGATTATATCTTGTATATTTTGATGACCAATTGTCATTGCTATGAGGGTGAACTCGATTTCTTGTCTTGGCCCCCGTTAAGTATCTATGTTTAGAGGTGTTGTTGGAGAAATTGTGTATTATGCTTGAATTTTACTCATCTATGATATTTAAGTATTACTTCCTCTTTCTCTCTCGCCCCCTTAGTCCTAATTCCCCTTGTTTATGTTGTCTCTTATTGTCATTTTTAATTGCTTCTACGACCAAAAATGTGTAATGATATGCTATGAGGCTTGTTTGGGGTTCCTTCGGGTTCCCTATTCGCAGGTCACGTCTACATTACAAGAAAATAGGTTTTTAACGATTAGAAATTATGTCGCTAAAAGTATAAATCCGGTCGTTATTAGTCAATAACGACCGGTAAAAATTCGGTCATCACTGGTCGCTAAAAGCTCCATCGTTAAAAGTTTAGTGACAGGATTAAATTTGGTTGTTAAAAAAGTTTTAACGATGACAAAAAGTCCGATCGTTATACCTTTTTTCAGCAACCAAATTTTTTCTTCGCTAATTGATGTTCTAGTTATTACAAAAAGAAATAAAAATAGGCAAGCCAGGTGCACTTCCGAGGAAGGGCTCAACCACAAGGATTTATTGTACGTAGCCTTACCTAGCTTTTTTGCCAGATGATGTTACCAAGGTTTGAACCCGTGACCTTCTAGGAACATGACAACAACTTTACCGATTACTCCAAGGTTCCCTTCCGTTCTAATTATTAAAACCTTAATTATGAGAACAAATTAGATCAGCAAAAGTGCATATACACACACATACAAATAATATGAAAACATACAAATTGATTATATTTATATTAAATTTCATAGTAACTATAAAGAATGATATTGCGTAACGTTACAAAAATATAGACATACAAATTATATGATATTATATTTTTAACTCTTATTAAAAGAAAAACTAAAATATCTTTTCTTAAATATGAAATGCATTCTTTATGTACTTTAAAATTGTTTCCTTGCGTATAGTTCTTTACACTTTCTTTGAGGATGAGTTCTTCAAACTGCATGATCTATCAAAAGACAAGTATAAAAATTTCATGTAAGGTTCTTAATAACTCTCCTAATAACTATCATTTTCTTTTTTCTTTTTTCGCAAAATCAAAGATTCGCTACAATGAAATATAAACTTTGTTTCTATTCTTACAATCAAATAAAAAGAAAGTTGAGCTTTCTAGTTCTAGGCATAAAGTTATTTGTTTTATATTTTGCACCTTAAGTTATTGACTTTTTGCACATTGATTCATGGATAAAACCACCAACATCTTTTAGTTTCACTTTTTATACTAATAGTATTCACCTAATGTAAATAATTCAATATCATTAAAATATTATGAGATACAAATCAATTATATCATCTTAAATTTTAAATAATAAAAAAACCATGATCTCTTAATTAATTTAGTAGTTGATTATATGTCATGTAAAACTTTTTAAATTTTCTGTTTGTAAAATTTCACTTTATACTTTTCTAACTCCACAAATGATTTTTCTTAGTATACACCTGTTAGTTTCACAACCAATAATGGACAAAAAAAGTGGACACAATTTATATTTTTTATTAAAAAAATATTATTACTGAACTGATTCTTAAGTCTATTGATGGAGGTAATTTGCAAGTGGAGAAATATCTATCCTCTTGAGAAAATTACTTACTACCAAATTTATATAACTTTTTTACCTTGCATTAATCTGATAAGCTTATAATTATTATTTAATATTATTACTTCTATTTTTAATTTTTTGTTTTTACCTTCTTCATCTTACATCATTAAAAAGGTCAAGTAAAGATGAATAACTTGTCTCTCAAAATAAAATATATATATAAACTATATCAAGAAAATATTTAAGTTTAAAAAAATTGTGCCAAAAAATTGTAACAAAATGCTTTTACAATATTTTAAAATTTTATGTGATTGACTATAATAAGAATGATGGATAGAGTTATTAGAAGATAATACATTAATATTTTTTTCTTTTTATTGAACTTTTTTTATTATGAAATAACCAAAATTATAAAAGATGGAGGATTCTTATAAGTATGATGAAATGATTAATAAAACGCCACTTGTTATACTTATAACATAATTTGGTCTAATATCTTTGCACTCAAATTAATTAAAATATATTTTTACACTAAGTAATATGTTTTTAATGATGGGATGTTATATTTTTAATGATCAAACTTATCCCCTCATTAATATTGGATTAAAATTTGTCTTTGACAATTGAAAAAAATTGATAAGTGTATTTATAATGAACGAAAAATAATTTCGTCACTATAAGTATATTTATAATAACCGGAAAAAATTTTGGTCGCTATAAGTATATTTATAACGACGGAAAAAATTTGGTCACTATAAGTGTATTTATAACGACCAGATTCACTTCCCTTCATTAAGAAATGGTCGCTAAATGTCTTTTTGCTTGTAGTGCTAGGCCCTAGGCTTGGGTTGTGACACCCTTTCAACCATGAAGACCCCAGATACTTTTTACTCTTTGATTTATGAATTTCAAGTTTACTTTGAACATGGGTCTTCAAAATTATTGTTTATTTGAATCAATTAAGATATAGGCTATTTTAATTGATGTTGTCAAAGTGATTAAAGCCCTAATATGTTTAACTGCATTGATATTATGAGGATTTGAATATGCATATCCCTTTTAAATGTTGATTTAGGCATGGGTAATCCCAAGTATGATTTAAATGTGAAGTTCTTTATGGATTTGCTTGGATTTCATATTATATTATTGATTCAAGCACGAATCTCTTTTGCCCATGTTTTTCTCTCATCAATCATGGCATATGAATACATGTGGCTTTCATAAAGATTATGATGTGGGTTAAGACCCAATTATGTTGATAAACATGATTTTAATGAAAGTATGGTTATAATATGACAAGTGATCATATAATGTCTATGATGTGTCTCTTTGAGCAACTTGGGTGCTTACACTAATATGATATGTGTGCATTTGTCATTCCTATGCATGAAAGTATGATATAAAATATGATTTGGCTCTTTAGTCCAAGTGTGCATGATTATTGAAGAATGATGAATTTTAAGCCTAAGTATCCATTGAAATGGTTTATTTCTCTTTTGAAAGCACGTATATGTATATGTATTCTCATGGGATTATGACTTAGCATTGAGCAAACTTGTGAGATACAGGCTATCTCCAAGGGTCCAGTACCCAAGTCCCATGACTATGTTCCAGTATAGGTATATGTTTATTCCCCTTTAAGGGATGGTTATAATATGATTATGGAAATCCTTTTGAAATAATCGGGTCGTAAGGAAAGTGGCCATCACACCAAAATGATATGGTCGTAAGTGTGGTGTAGATTACCTTTATCAAGTAGTCTATTCTCATCAGATGAGAGGCTTTCATCGGGCGAATTCATGTAATAACTCGCATGGGTATGAGATGTAGGTTAAGGTCACATCCCCGCTATGTTGAAGTATAATGACATTTCATACATTATGGATTTCATTGCATATTAATATACTACTCTTCCTTGTGTATATACTTCTTTATATATATATGCCCTTATTTTCTAACATTGAATGCAGGCTTAATAAGCTCATATACATCGCATGTCCGTATACTTAGTACATTCAAACGTACTAACACATACTCTTTGCCTATATGATCTGACCATGTGGGGACTAGAGACTATCTTCATCCACCTCTTGACGGTTAGCTTGGATTGTGAGAGTTGCTTGTTGTGAATCCTATCATCCAAGGACAAGCCACCTTCTATCTACCTATTATTCTAATTCCACTTATGTGTTTACTTTGAGGGGTTGCCAAAGACATGTCTTGGCCCTCGTCCTATTCTATGACTTAGAGGCACTGTTAGACAACATGTAGACCCTTGTATGGATTTATGTTATGTCATGTTATTTGTTTATGGAGATTATGATTATAGCTATCTAATGAATGTTGATAATGTGATGATTTTCTCATGATGAAATGTGGAAATGTGGAACATCCTAAGCCTCTTCTATCCCCATAGCATGAGCCATACTTACCCGCCCCTTAGTTCCTATATGCTATGTGAATCCATACAAATCTATATTCCTATGTCATCCCTATTGTGTGAGTCATACTTTTTCGTCCTTTAGAACTATGTGTTTATTACTTTATTACGTTCTTTTAAACTGATGATGTGTATGTGCATGCTATGAGGCTTGTTTGGGGATCTCAGGTTCCCATTCACCATCTCACTCTTAGGCCCTAGGCCCGGGTTGTGATGAAGGTTCTATGAGCTAAGGTATGGACCATATGTTGATTTTTGGCCTGTGGGAAGGGTCTCATGGACGGTTCTGACAATTTTTATTGAAGGATGTTCTTGACATTTTCAATCTGTCTGTGCCTTAAACTACATTGTTTTGGCTGCCCTGACTAACTTAACTGACTTAATCTTTATAAGTCTTATTCCTAATTCATTCAAATCCATTACTCTCAAATTTCTCTCTAAGTTGAGTGTTCCATTGAAGCTAAAGCTTTAAGGTTTGATTAAGGATTTTCAGATTTTCTTCTTCAATTCTAAGGATTCTATTTGAGGTATGTAGGGTTTCATTCATGGATTAGATTCATCCATGAAGCTCAATCCAAAACCTTCATTTTATCAAAATTTCATGGTGACTTCTTATGGGCTCTTAAGCTATGATTCCCAATGCGCGGACTATGATTACTATATGATGATTATGACTAATTATGCATGAATTATAATGAATTACATGATGCATGTGATTTTCAAGTAAAATTATGTGATTTCAAATTATGCATGATTAGGTCCTAATGACTTGATGTGGGTTCCTTTATCAATGATCCACTTTGATTTTAATTGCATGTTTTCTCTATGAGTCATATTAAATTGCATGATTTCGACTCAATTGATCATGGACTCACACTTAACCCTAGTCTTCTATGATGAAGATATAAAATTTTATGATTATAATCTCAAGTATGTAAAAGCATATTTTATGACAATGATGATATTATGAAAGTTATGATGATGCTATGATAAAGAGGATGATGAAACCCCTAATGTTTATGATGATGTTAAGGTGGGAATCACAACCCAGACTATGATTAAAAGCAAAATAAATGGACTTTTCTTATGACATGATACTTTTATGAAAGCTATGACGATATTTACGAATTATGAAAGTATAATTTTAATACAGTATGAACTACATTGAAAGTTATCTATATGTATGAATTATGTACTCCGTGGGATACAACATAGCACTGAAAGGGCTTTTTGTAGATATCATGGTCCCATAACTATGTGCCACCATAGGAATGATGTCCATGTTTTATGCTTAAAGGTGTATTAATGGATCCATATAGCTTTAATGGGCACTCATCATGCTAGGATAGAGCCTAAAGGGTGGGTTCAAATGATGGTTCTCATCGTGCTAGGATAGAGCCTATAGGATGTGGATCGAGTCTACCTTGCAAAGTAGACTCCTATTAGCTTAATATAGAGTGAACATCAAGATTCCATGTAATAGTCCACATGGTCTTATATATCGTTTATGGTCCTATTTCCACATATGTACATTAAGGTCATGAATGGATTTTAATGATGCTTCTTCTCATTTGATTTTAAAATTTGTATCTTCATACATATTATATACATATCGTATTGATTATGATTATACATATTGATATTATTGTGAAGTCCTTTGGTTCATGGCATACCTGCATACTTGGTGCATTCCACTTACTAACACATACTTCCTTGTTTGCATGATCTAACCATTTAGGGATGGATGATGAGGCAACTGTTACATTCCATGCTAGGTTCGAATTTAAAAAATATTGAAGACTTGTTGGTGAGTTCCCATGTTTCGAGAATAATGCCCCTTTTTATGCTTTCCTTTATGTTGAGACTTTATCATTTTTTCCTTTAATGTATATCTTGAGGGTAAGCTAGTTAGCTATGTGCTAGACCCTGCCAAGATCTATGATGTAGAGGCATGATTTGGACGTAATGTATTGATGTATGTTCCCTTATGGGAACTATGACATTTGTCACGACCCAAGCTTACGGCCTAAACGTGACACGATGAATAGAAACTCGAAGGACCCAAACAAGCCCATTAGCATATCATTGGCACATCCTTGGTTGTGGAAGCAAGATAAACATCAATAAAAGATATATAAAATGGGAAGTGGGACTAAGGGAAGTCTTGAACATAAACAAAGCAAAAGAGTCAAGCTCATAGCACAATAACATCATAATATCCAACATACACCTATAACTCGGAATGGAGCGGGGGCCAACACACTTTTTGGGCTCACGCTCATAATGTCAAGTGTTCAACACAAGGAAGTCTTTCAAAAAATAGCAAGAAAAGTAGTATCTTTGAAACTTGAGGACTCACCAAAGCTTATTTTCGTAGAACCATACTAGCCACATGGAGGATAATCAAGAGGAGCTTCAATCCCTACATGGTGATATCATGTAGGCACAAAGTATGCATTAGTACATTTAAATGTACTATGCATGTAGGATGCAATGTAACAAGACATAAACCAATATAATCAAAATGCATAGTAATAGACAATAGATTAGTGAGATCTCAATATGGCATGCATGGTTAATACTTGAAATAAAGCATGCTTGTAAATCATTCAACTTGCATAGAATATAATATATATGTGGGAAGAGACCTCAATCGACAAAGAATAAGACCAAACAGGCTACAACTTGGAATTCAAATGATTACTCCTCATTGGTAAAGAGATGGTCTACTTGCCAAGGTAAATCATAATTCACCTTGCGGGAGCCTATCCCATTTCGAAGAACTAACCCCCTTAGGGGAACCTGTCCCATTTTAGAAAGGATTTCATGAGAAATTTCACCTTACGAGAGCATCTCCCATTTCGGGAAGAGTTTCAAGACAGAGTGCACTAAATGGATCCACTAGTATAACAAGGGTATAACATAATCCTAACATAGTTCAAAGAAAGAGAGCAAACCCTACATCTATCGGTGCTAAGTCTAATCCCATGGAATATCTATAATAATCATACTTTAATAACTTGCAATAAACATGGAACCATTACATGAGTAGCTCTTAAACATACTTGACCTCTAATGGTGAGCGTAACTTGAAACATGAGAATAGATCATCATCAAACATTACCCTTGCATTAAAATCAAATGCTCACAAGAGGTAAAATCTTGTAAATAGGGCTTAACTTCATCCTTGCATAATCATAGATAATTTGATGACTTCATAACATACTTGATAGCCCATATTCATCATGAAATCACTTGACTTATAAAACATGTAATTAACTTGAGAATTCTTGACATGATATTTTATCAAACACTTGGCGGTTATGTAATGCTTGCTCAAAATCATGCAATTCAAGAGTGAAGTCATGTGAGAAAACTCAATACAAATCAATCCACCAACATATTGTAAAACCCTCATGTAAGATACCTTGAAATCCATGATCAAATCTCATAATAGATCATAGTTTCATAGCTCAAAACATACATAGTCTCAATAAACAAACCAACACATAGTATAAGGTTGAGATAGATAAACATGGATATTTAACCAATATTTCATTAAATCCCAACTTACTTCATGTTTATAATCCATAATAAAAGATACCCATAGATAATACAACTTGAAAACATGCAATTTTCACAAGATAGGAAGATTGGGCACCATGGGTGAAAGGACCCAATTGTTGAAACCCAGATACCTGAATTTGGGGATTCCTTGATGTAGACTTGAAGAGAACTTGAAGCTTGAATGGAGTTCTTGAGATCTGGAATTAAGCTTGAGACACTTGAATTTGGATGGGAATTTTTTCAATAAAATGGTTGAGAGATTTTAGAGAGGGTTTTTGAGTCATATGAAGTTGAAAAATGCCTAAGTATACGTGTTTTTATGCATAAATGGGCATGGGGCCAAGACCCCAATGTCTTAGGCCAAAATAGGAAAATTAATGAAGTGATAACACTGCTCCCCGACAGGTCCACGTCGCAGAGCCAACGCAAATGCCCACTATTTTGCGAAAAGTTGGCGAAAATCACTTCTCGCTATGGGTCCTCTAAAATCTGAGTTATACCCATCCCTCACTCAATTTTGCCCCCTGATCAAGAATATTAAGTTGGATTTTTGATATCACGCATGAATTTTGAGATATATGGAAATTACGATTATGAGCATTTCCAAAGAACATTTTTGGGGCGTTTCAACATTCCTACTTTTATGTTCTCCCGCTTGCTTATTCTCTTATGTATGCTTATTTTACCTTCTGAATGCTTATAATATGAACATGAGGCTTGGATCAGATACCTTCGGATGTCACATTCACCGTGTCACGGCTAGGCCCTAGGTCCAGGTCGTGACACGCTAGTGATATTGTCCGCTTTCGGCCTAGAGCCGCAGGGCATTAAAATATGTCACTAGTAAGTAAGGCTTGTTTACTTATATACCCAGTATCTCTCCTATTTTTTTTCAATGTGGAACTTCTCATCTTAAGATAGATTATTACATACCCCCTTTTATAGAGTCGGCATCCTCGCCGAGGTTTGCCTTACCTCATGGGATTCGCCTAGACTAGGAACTGACCATTACCTTAACTTATCGAAATTTGCCTAAACTAAGTTGAACTCTGTCCCACATCAACAAGGATGATACAAGACTGGCTCTAATACCATTTGTAATGACCCAACCCACTAGTGATATTGTCTGCTTTTGGCCCAGGGTTGCATGGCTTTAAAGTATGCCACTAGTAGGTAAGGCTTGTTTACATATATACCCAGTATCTCTCCTATGTTTTGTCAATATGGCATTTCTCATCTTAAGATGAATTGTTACAAAATGTCCATAAGATGAAAGGACAATTCTCACTTGGTGGTTCCGTAAGTTTCGAGCTACTTTTGAGATTGCTACTTATAAGTATAAGTATCATAAATTGATGATGTATATGTTTTAAAGATTTTATGGGATGACTTAGCACCAAATAAAGCATTGAGGTGGGATTCGGTAAGGGAACCCTAGAAGCAACCTTTTGCACCATTAACTATGTGCCACCATAGGAGCCCTTGTATGCTAGGCTAGTGGATCCACGTAGGCGATTTATGTTATATATTGATGCATGCAAAGTGACGGAGTTCCTCCCGGCAAGTTGACTCCTCATGCCAAAGCAAAGGGTTATGTTAGATTCCATGTAGTAGCTCACATGGTCTTATATGTCAATTATGGTCCACTCCCATAAGGTTTATGATATATAACATGGTTCCATCACATGTCTTCCATTTATGCATTACTTTTACTTATATTGAACGATATTCCTTGTGCATGCTTAAGCTCATGTTAATGTTACCTTTATCTTCCTATGCATGCAAGCCTTTATTTATGAATGATGACATTATACTTTCATGTTTGCATTGCATCTCACAAACTTACTACATGTCAAAAGTACTAACTCATATTTTGCATGCATGATTTAACCATGTAGGAATAGGTGCTCCTCCCCTGGCTCATGCCTAGTTCTTCGACGTTCAAGACTAATTTTATTGTGGTGATCCCTTAGTTTGAGACTCTACAGTTTCCTTCTTGCTATGTATTTTGGGATTGATGTATATGTTGGCCTTTTGAGGCTTTTACATTCTATGTTGTTAATGTTCGAAATATTTTCTATTTGATGGAAATCGATTAAAATTGTTTCTTGATATTTCATGGTCTAGTTGGTATGTTTATGGATGATATATATGTTTTAAACTATTGCTTTTATTCCAAATGATGTCACATTGTCCCTACCATGTTTACTTCTGCAAACTTATGAGTTTTTATTCCTATGAATGCTTGATATGTTAAGATAGCTTGGGTAAGGTTCCTATAGGTGTCTCATTCGTAGTGTGAAGACTAGGCTCTAGGTAGGGTCATTACATCTTTCCTAAAGAATTGCCTAGTGTTCCCATCGAAAGAGAAATAGAATTCGACATCGACCTTCTTCCCAATACCCACTCTTCTCCATTTCTCCTTACGCATGGCCCTAGTGGAGTTAAAAGCATTGAACGAAAAAATGAAGGACTTGTTGGAGAAGGGTTTCATTGGCTCAAGTAGGATTCCATGGGGTGCTCGGGTGTTGTTTGTAAGAAAGAAAAATGGCTCACTCCGGATGTGCATAGACTACCGACAATTGAACAAGATAATCATAAAGAATAAGTATCCACTTCCGAGGATAGATTACTTGTTTGACAAATTGCAAGAGTATAAACAATTTTCCAAGATTGATCTTCGATCTGATTATCTCAACTAAGGGTGAGAGTGTGTGACATTCCCAAAATGGTTTTCCATAGAAGGTATGGTCACTTTGAATTTGTGGTGATTTCATTTGGTTTAACTAATGTACAAGTAATATTTATGGATCTAATAAATAGGGTGTTCAAGCCCTACCTTGATGCTTTTGTGGTTATCTTCATAGATGACATTTTTTGTATTCTCAGAGTAGGGAAGAACACATGAACCACTTCATAATTGTGCTTCAGACATTGAGGGAGAGGTAATTATTTCCCAAGTTTAGTAAGTATGAATTTTGGTTGGAAGAGGTGGCATTCCTTGGGCATGTGGTGTCCGGTGAAGGAATAAAGGTCAATCCTAAGAAAATGGAACTGGTGAAGAATTGTCCTAGACCATTGACTCCATCGGACATTAAGAGCTTTTCGGATCTAGCCGAGTACTATATAAGTTTTGCTGAAGGGTTCTCCTCCATTTCATCACCATTGACAAAGTCGACTCAAAAGAAGACAAAGTTCATATGGACAGATGAGTATGAGAAAAGTTTTCAAACCTTGACAGATTGGTTAACTTTGCTCCGATCTTTACCTTGCCGGAGGGTACAGAAAGGTTTGTTGTGTATTGTGATGCCTTACGGGTTGGTTTGAGTTGTGTTTATGCAACATGGAAAGGTGATTGCCTATGCTTCAAGGCGATCAAAGGTGCATGAAAAGAACTATCCAGCACATGATCTTGAATTGGCGGTCATGGTATTTGAATTGAAGACTTGGCATCATTACTTGTATAGGGTACATGTATATATTTTCACCAATCACAAAAGCCTTTAATATATGTTCGGTCAAAGAGACTTCAACCTAAGACAAAGAAGGTGATTGGAGCTTCTCAAAGACTATGAAATGAGTGTGAAGTATCACCTAGGTAAGGCTAATGTGGTAACCATCTCACTTAGTAGGGTGTCTATGGGTAGCGAGTCTCACCTCAATGACAGGAAAAAGGAGTTGGCAAGGGAAGTTCATGAGTTAGCTAGATTGGGGGTTATGTTGAGTGATGCTAGAAATGGTGGTGTGATGTCATTAGATGGTTTTGAATCTTCATTGATTGTGGACATCAAATCCAAGCAAGATCTTGATCCCACTTTAATTGAGTTGAAAACATTGGTGAAAGAAGTCAAGGTAGATTGTGTGTACCGGATGTGGATGGGTTGAGAAAATTGATTTTGAAAGAGACTCATAATTTATTCTATTTTATTCATCCTAGTTTCACTAAGATGCATAGAGACCTAAAGGAGGTGTATTGATGGAACGGAATGAAAATGTAAATTGCAAATTGTGTCGCCAAATTCCCCAATTATCAGCAAATCAAAGTTGAGCATCAAAGGTCAAGACATTGAAATCCCCACTTGGAAGTGGGAAGAGATCAACAAGGATTTTGTAATTGGATTGCCTAAGACTAAGAGGCATTTTAACTCCATCTGGATGATAGTTGATAGAATGACAAAGTCGTCTTACCTCCTACAGGTCAAGACAACCTATGGTACGAAAGATTATGCTAAGTTATATATTCAAGAGTTGGTGAGGTTGCATGGGGTTTCTTTGTCTATTATATCGAATCTTGGATCTCAATTCACCTCTCACTTTTGTAGGTCATTTCAAAAGGATTTTGGCACTAAGGTAAAATGTAGACTGCTTTCCATTCTCAAACTAATGAGCAAGCCAAGCAAACAATCCAAAAACTTAAACACATATTAAGGGCTTGTGTATTGGAATTCAAGGGAAGTTAGGATGAGCATCAACCTCTTATTGAATTTTCCTATAACAATAGCTATCACTCTAGCATCGAGATGGCACTGTTTGAGGTTTTATATGGGAGGCAATGTAGAACTTCGATGGGATGATTTGAAGCTGGTGAAATGGCCTTGATAGGACCTAACTTGGTTATAGATGTTATGGAGAAAGGAAAACTAATAAGGAAAAAGTTAAAGACAATTCAAAGTCTCCCAAACTCGCCAAAAGCCATAAACCAATCTTAGGAGAAGGGACCTTGAGTTCAATGTTTAGGATCGGATTTAATTGAAAGTTTCACCCATGAAGGGTGTGGTCATTTTGCAAGAAAGGAAAATTGATCCCTAGGTATGTAGGGCATTATAATATTATTAGGAGGATTGACAAGGTGGAATATGAATTGGAGTTGCCACTGGAGATGAAGATGATTCATCGGTATTCTATCTATCGATGATGAGAAAGTTCGTGAGTGATCAAAATATCATAGTGCCTTTGGAAGATATGAGTGTGGAAGAAAATTTGACCTATGAAGATTTTCTGGTCAAAATTTTAGACCGTCAAGTGAAAAGGTTGAGAAACAAAGAAGTTGCATACATCAAGGTTCTTCGGAGAAATCAACAAGTTGAAAGTACAACATGGAAAGCGAAAGCAGATATCAGGAAGTGATAGCCTTATCTCTTTAACTCTACTCAAGCCTAAGGTACTAAGTTATTCTTGCCCAAAGATCTCAAATTCCTTTCATTTAAGATTTCACGACATCTCTACTTGTTTACATATTTATGAAATTGCATTTGAATGATATTTAAAGTATGAGTTTGAAGAACTTATGAAAAGTATGTGTAAGTTGCATTTTGCATTCATACTGGATTGTTAGCTACCTCCTTAATTCTTTTAGAGCTGCGTTTAGCACATTCAAGGATGAATGTCCCCAAGAGAGAGCAAGTTGGAAAATGCAGGAAAAGTGTTAATCTGGAAACTTACATACCAAGTACGAGCCTTATTTATGGATTGTGGTTCAAACCATGAGTCACAGACAAGGTGTCATGATCCAAGCCTAGGGCGTAGACGTGACACGGTGAATGGTAACCCAAAGGGATCCCAAACAACCCTCTTAAGCATACATAACACATTCTTGGTTTTGCGGAAGCATAAAAAAGCAATAAACATGTAACACATAATTTCTAAAGAAAATAGGGCTTTTGACTCACGCTATGGGGATGTTGTAGGGAAAAGGATAAGCATGAATCACATAGCAAATAAGTCTAAGGGACGGGTAAGTATGACTCACATTATGGGGTAATTTAGGGACTTGGGAATTCCATTTTGTCAATATAACAAACATTTACCACAAAAAAGGGATAAGGGACTAAGGGAAAACTCCAAGAATACATAGGCATAATAAGAGTCGAGCTCATAACATACAACCCATGTATCCAACAACACCTCTAAATACGAATGGAGCGGGTGCCAAGACATCTCCCGGGCTCACCCTCAAAGATAAAATCCAAAAATAGAGTAGTCCAAATAAAAGCATGAAAGTAAACGGATGTTGTCCCCGAATGTGGAGGACTCACCAATAGTAAGCCTTCACCGAACTGATTAACCGCGTGGAGGAGGATGGAAAGAAGCTCTTGTTCCTACATGGTTAGATCATGCAGGCAAAAAGTATGTGTTAGTACTTGGAATGTACTAAATATGCGGGTGTAATACAATAGAGGAAATAAGCCATAATTATCAAGATGCATAACCATAATCAATAGACATGATTTCAATATGACATGTATAATCAATGCTTAGGTTAAAACATGCATGGAGATAGTGAAACTTGCGCGTATAATATATCATACATATGTGAGATGATACCCTAACCGACAGTTAAGACCAAGCGAGCTATTATTTGGAATCCCAATATTCACTCCACACCAAATAAAGGAGTGGTCTACTTGCCAAGGTAAACCAGGCATAACTCACAAAGTGGGAACTTGTACTAGTTAGATCCACCAGTAAAAATTCATTTAAGGAAATAATATAAACCTATGTGGCACATAGTTAAGAGATTAAGACTTTACATAAGGACCCCTTGGGTCAAGTCCCTACCTTAAGCCTCTTATGATACTAGGTCTAGTCCACGGAATACTTGAAACAATCATAACTTTAATTACTTGTAAAAACATGATAACAGGACATGAGTAGCTCATTCAAATACTTGACCCCTACACGTGGGTGTATACCTTGTACTAGAGGGTAAAAACATTGCATAGACTTGACCTCTTTTAATAGGCATCACATTGCACATGAGGGTAGAGATTGTAATATGCTTGAACCCTTCTAGTGAGCTTTAGTTGGTACATGAGGGTAAAATAGTTATCATGCTTGACCCCTTCATCTAGACATTATTCACTCACAAAAGGGTATAAGGGCTCAACATTTTACTTACAAATCATAAGAACTTTTCATAAAATAATACATGCTTAGGAGCCTATAATTTATCATAACATGCTTGTCTTGTAATGCATGCAGTAATCATTCATCCACATAAAATTTTGTCATGTAAATTTAGTCAAACATGGTGGGTATATGTACATAGGCTTAAAATCATGCAACTCAAGAGTATAAGAGAAGAGAGGAGTAAAATCAACTCATTTCAAAAGTCATTCAAATCAACCCACCATCATTGTAGTAAAACCCTCATTATTTAGAAATCATATTTAAAGACAAATAGTGATAAATAATTAGTTTGAATTATTCTTACTCAACCCATCATAATCATATACATCATCTTCTAAACCATGGACATGGGAACATAAACCTTATCTTATCAAGAAAAATCTAGTTAAGACTTTCTCAATACTCATATGAATTCATAAATTTCACATTTTCTTAAGGATAATGCACAAAAATAAATCATCATAGAATGCATAATAGTAACATCATATGCAAGAGTTCATAAAATATCCATAAATTTCATGTAGTTGGAGAAGAAGAATGGTTGGACTTGTGGGAAGGAAGGTTCCCACAATCAAACCCACATACCTTGTCCACTTAATGCATGGAAAATCTAATTTGCAGGTAAAGAAACCAAAGCCCTAGCTTGCACTCTCCTTTAGAGACCTTGAAGAACTTTGGAGGAGTTTGGGACTTAGACTATTTTTGGAATGAGGAGGAATGAGGTAGATTAGGGTTGAAAATGACTAATATAGGGCGTAATAGAGGCCAAACGATTTGTATTGGGCTTAGGATGAGAATAAAGGACAAAAATACCCTTTCTAAAGCTGGCCAGACAATTTCCAAGAAAGCCCGTTTACAGGCTGTAAGTCATTCCACAACCTGTAAAGTGGGTCATATAAATTGACATCCTGACAGTGCTTCACTAAAATGGACATAACTTTTTGGTTCAAAGTCCGAATGAGGTGAAACCAGTTGCGTTGGAAAGATAATTTGAATAGCTTTTATTTGGTGGGTCTACTCAGTATCTAGTTCATTGTGTGCTAAGAGATATGATCTTTAAAGTAGACATATATATGAACTCGTGCTAGAACTTAGGCGATTGGAATTGTTTGCACTCTACTTGATGAGAGAAGGGGCTTGGGATTGCATGACGGTTCATGGAGGGGCTAGATGAGGTTGTTACGGGGATTAGAAAGGTTGGAAAATCCCCTATAAAAATCACTGGATAGGACCATGAGACCCCATTTACAGGTCGTGCTGCATTCTACGAGCCGTAAATAGGGGTTTCGCCTGATACACTTTCAAACACCTTTCTTTGATTTACATTCTATGACACTATCTATAGCTCATAAAAGATTTTATGGGCCATCTGATGAGTCATAGATTGAATTCCTGAAAGATCCCAAATTTTACCAAATCTACGCAGGTTCCATGAACCAACATATGGGTCGTACTCTGACTTATGACTCGTAAAACCTTTCGTAGAAGCTGACAGTCAAAATTTTTCAAAGCTTATTTTCTTGCATCTTTCATACTCCTCTTGGGCGGGGTCTTACACAAGGCTCGTGAAAGGGGTCAGTCGGAATGGAAAATTTCTAAGTATGGGAATGATCAATGAGGGATATTTATGGTCCATAATAGAACTACAAATCGTAAAAGGGAATTCATAGATTGAGGTCTGAGTTGATCAAAATGGGATTTCTCAATCATGGGATACGAACAAACAGGATGAATCATAGTTACTTTTATAAGTCATAAAAAAAAAGGCTTGCAGTTTGTGGGTCCTAAGTTTAGAATATTTTCTAAGTGTTGGGCTATTTTACAGAAGGGTATACGACTCGTAAACCAATTTACGAGTCATAAAGTGAGCTCATAGATTGAGTTTCAAAGACTATTTTAGGGGATCAACAGTGTTACCAGAACGAGATCACTTTCTATGACCCATAGATAGTTGTCATGGTTTGAGTCTGATAGTTTTTATTGAAGGGTATTTTCGACCTTTTCCCATATCCTAATCTTAACACTATGTTATTTTGAGTTCTTTTTCTCCCAAACCAGCCCTAACTCACTTTTTACACTCTCATTCACTCCTGATCCTAAAACTCTCCCAAAATTTTCCTAAGGCAAAATACTCCCAAGGCAAGGCAAGAGGAGCTAGGGTTTCCAAAGTTCTTCCCTAAAATTTCCAGGTCTTTCTTAGGTTTCTAATGACGTACGTGGGTTTGATTTTATGGAGCCATTCCTCCACAAAGCTCAAGTATATTCTTCATTTCTTTACTTTTAAGTTATGGTACAATTATGAGTTGCATGAAGCTTCTTTAAATGATGATATAATAATGTATTTTCAGTTATGTTGGCTATAATGGTGCAATGTAGTTATATGCTATGAATTGCTATAGTTTTCAAGTTGAATTTCATGATGACCTATCTAGAGTTTTGATGGATAAAGTGAATTGTTTAGAAATGATTTTAAATTGGTGAATTTCACCATGTTATTACGTAACACTATTGCATTGCATGTTTTTAAGTTTACTTGCATGAGCCCACTAAATTTTAAGCTAAATTCCCAAATGAAGTATAGTAGGAGTGATATGGGCTTTTCAATTGATGACTCATGAAAGTTAGTAAAAGTTTATGAAGTCTTTAAAATGCCCTTTATAATATTTAATATGGTGAAAGGATAATTCTCATCAAACATGGACCCTCATGTGAAAGGACAATTCTCCCTTGAGTAGATTCCTAAGTTAATGAGCTACTCCTATTATGATGATGTTTATGGTTTCAGGTTTATCAATGCATAATTATGATAATGTTTTTAACGTATTCCATGGGACTTGACTTAGCACTGGATGAGGAATTGAGATGGGGTTTGGTAAAGGAACCTTAGCAAAGCCAAAGTTAAGTATGCATGCATAAGTTGACGAAGTTCTACCCGGCAAGTAGGCTGACCATGCCAACGTAGGGGGTTATGTTGGATTCCATGTAGTAGCTCTCATGGTCTTAAATATTGATTACTATCTCCTCTCACATAGTCATGTATATAATGTTTATGTTACTCTAAAGCATGTTTCACATGATGCATTGATCGTTCATTATATATTGAGCTTATTGCATATGATAATATTATAATTTCATATTTTGTATTTGCATCCCACATACTTAGTATATTCCAAAGTGCTAACGCATATTTTGCCTACATGATATCACTATGTAGGGACGGTGTTCCTCCTCCTCCAACATGTGGCTAGATCTTTGGACGATTGAGGATTAGTAGTTTTAGTAAGTCCTCTAAATCGGGGACAACACTCATTTTCATTCAAAACAACAACACACCCAATGTAACCCATTTTCATTCAAGCTTATAATTTGAACTTGTACTTTTTATGTTGTATTCACTTTTGTTACATATACTTGACGGTGAGCTTTAAACATATTTTAGCCTCCGCCAAGTCTTTATCTAGATGGTATGTTTCAACGAAATGTATGTAGTCATATGTAGGCTTTCCTTTCTTTGTGAATTTTTTGATGAATGTCCCTTAGTCGCATTCCCCATTTTAAATTCCACTTTATTATGTTCTGAATACCTATGGATTCTTGATGAATGCTAAGAGGATTGGGTGAGGTGCCTTCAGGTCCCCCATTCGCCATGTTACGACTAAGCCCTAGGCTTGAATTGTGATAGTATTCTTGGACTCGTAAAAATTTGTTTCAAACATATAAAATTTACAACCAACTTCTACATGTCATAGATCTTTTCACGGGCTCATCATGTCAATCATGATTAAGTTTTAGAGACAATAATTTTAGGTCTAAGTACTAGGAAACATAAACAAGAGTCATGGTCCAAACTACGGGTCGTAAACATGTTTGTAGAACCCACTGACTTGAATTATGCTATGAAATTCGATCAACGATCCATAGAACTTTCTACGAATCATGAACTGGTGTCATGGGTCAAGACTTGTCTTGATCCATTGTGTCAAGGTCTACAAAACCCTCACCTACAGCTCGTGGAATGATTTACAGGCCATAGATTGATCTCATGGATCCCAACATGCAACAAGTTCTAAATCAATGTTGTGGACTTTTTTTGGACTATTTGATTAGGGAAATTTTTAGAGGTGTCCCATTCTAAGAGTGGATTTAACTTCTATTCATTTTTGGGGGACCTAATGTTAAGTGAGTTACTAAAAACTTTTACTTCGATAGACAGGAATATAAATTGTTCGTTGTAACTTAGAGTCTATTTGATTGAATTATAGTGATAAATTAAAACAAAAAGTGATTATAAGCAATTAATCTAACAATAAAAACGACAAAAATAAGTTAAACATCATAAGTTAGGATTTATAACTTATGAAATCAAAAGTCATCAATCCAATCAGGCTCTTGTTTCTATTGCACTTTATTTGGATGGTTGTTGTATATGTTTCATAATGTAGTGTATTGTGTTGTAATGTAACGTATTATATTGTATTGTTTCAATGAATATAATGTTTGGATTGATTGTATTGTTCCCTGTTGTTAAATAATGTCATAGATCCATAATTGGGATGATAAATCTACAAGAAATTGTAGAATATGTGGTAGATAGCATTAAAAAGATGGGATAAATGATAAATTAGAATTATTAAATAATAAATAAAGTAAAAATGAGAAGATATTAAAGTAACGATGCAAGCACACCAAATCAGTCGTAACATAAAATGGATCTTGTCATCGTTACCTAGCAATGGATTTAAACGATACAATACAATGAAATCTAAGTAACAATCAAAATAAACATTATATTTAAACTAACAATATATTACAGTATGACTAACAACCATCCAAATAAGGGGTTAGTTTTGAGAACAAAATAAAATAATTGTTACTCCTTCTATTTTCTATTTTCTCTTAATTTAATTCAGATGACAAAACTCGAAGTCAAATATGCAAACTTGAAGCCGTAAAACTGTGATGATTGTCTTCATAAAATTTTAAATTCGATCAAAGAAGTACGTTGTATCACAGCATCAACAGAAGTTAAAGAGAACGTACCAAACTTAGCGTAATGACATATTTGATAAAATATTTTTAGATAAAAGACAATTGTATAAGCAATTAATATGCATTGTGTGGGTGTGCATGTCAAAAGTAATTTTGTCCAATTAAAAATTACATTTATCATCGATCAGCAACAATACATTTTCTACATATATCATCTCATTCATCTACACATACGGACAATGCACGTGCGCAAAGTTAGTATACATGTGTGTATAGAGAGAGAGGGACTGCAGAACATGAACTCTTTAGTTTTTTCGTTTATAACTACATTTAGTAATACATAATCGAAATGTTTGTCAACATTAGCTAATACATTAGACTTCTGCATCTGAAATTGTTTCACCATGGGAATAACTGATTTTATTTTTAAGTTTAGCATAAATCTAATAGACACAGAATGGACAAATATTTTAAAATTGCACTAACTAATCCAAGCTATAAACACAAACAAGAATCAAATTATGATCATTGATTTTTTTTAAATACCAGAAATATAGCATAGAAATAATCAAACTTTGTTATTCATATGGATATCACTAATCAAGCAACTATTTAGTGTACACTATCACAAAAAGGACCCAAAACCAGTCAATTTAGCTCAAGTAGGTCTGAAATCCAAGCATTTTAGGGCTGTAATTCAATCCTTTCACTAACTTCAGCATACTACTGCCTCTGAAACATGGTAATAAAATTCACAACCCCCTGAGCAGAAAATTAGAAATTTACAGACTTTAATTAAATCACATGCCACGGGGAAAGAACCAATTTTACACAGCCATAAAAAGTAATATCTAAAAGCTGTAACTTTCTACAAGCAACAAAGATTACTTAAGACCTTAGCTGACACGAAATTCTCCACTTTTGTGTATCTGCTTCAATTGCTTTTCATATTCATCTTCTTCTTCCCCCTCCTCTTCTACTTCTTCGTTCTCCTCTTCTTCTTCACTAACCCAGCCAAATGCTCCAACCGAACGGGAAGCTAGAGCAGGGGTCTTTGCCTCTTCCACAATTTTCATGATCTCCTCCATACTTTGAAGGGAAAATGTTGAATTTTCTTTTCTATAATAAGCAAGTTGTGCTGTTTCAGTTAATTTCCTAGGCAAATTCTTCAAGAACCATGGATGGGTTTTGATTTCTTTGATTGCAATTTTCTGCAAAAGAAATGTTCTTTACTCAGACAAGCAAAATTATCTTCTACACTACATATTTGTTTCGATTGTCTGCATTATTTTCTTTTTTCTCCTCTATAGTTGGATGACTGCAAGATTGGAACAAACAAATTTTAAGAGGAAAATTTATATCAATATCTAATGATTTGGATGTATTTTGTCATTCTCTTAATGTTAAAAAATTGGATTGATGATAATAAAGCAGATAAATCATAGAACGGAGCTGAAAATCATAAACCCCTATGCCTCATTTGAAGATTTGGGGCTATATTGCAAGTTATAACTACCATTACAATGATAGATCCTGATACAAATTTATCATAATGACATTCCAAGACAGGAAAAAAATACTAGCCCAAGCATCCAGATTCTGCATGGGATGAAAAAAGGAAGAAAACAAAGAAAACAACAGCATTAGGATTGATTTTTCTCAAGACAAACTGACCATACTAGACTATAGCAAACAAGTAATTACTATAGCTATTTGACAGACTAGATAGGAGAACTTTGCTGCTGTCCCAAATTAATTGGTGTTGGCAGACCACATATTATTGTTTTTGTAATTTTAAAAAACTGTGATGATTTCCTGAAACTATAACTTGATAATGATTGAAGGCACAGAGAACGTAGTGGCTTAGCAAGAACAATGAAGCAGCTTAACTTACATATCCTCAAAAGTAGCACTATCAAGTCACACCTAAGGTGTGACATTAGTTAGAACAATTATGAAGTTCAATTTGGTAAAAAGACAGCTTCCATAGACATTTAGGTTATCCTCAAAAAGACTGATAAGTATTTCGGCACCATATGATTGTATTGTCACATTGATGCCCTTAGGGGAGGCAATCCGTCAAATATGCACATTTGGGAATTAGATGAAAAGGGTACTCGAAAAATTGAATACATGCATAGACACCATTGGCAAATGATGCACTCCCTCCGTTGCCAATCTTTATGTGAATATATGTGATTGGGCACAAAGTTTAAAATAAAAAGTGTAAGAAATATATGAAAAAAATATTATTAAATTGTGTATCTAACTTATTACACAAAAACCCGATTTATAGATAATATAATACATTTCTTTACCAAGTAGGATACTATATACTATTGTTATTGTCATTCTAGTAGGACTGTGTAGACCTATTCCTATTCTAACATTTCCTTTTAAGCTGGTGCAACAAACCACATATATACCTAGCTTGTTACAAATGTGATTAATACGAGGACCAGTAGGGACTTGATGAAAATATCTACAAGTTGATCACTTGACTTCATAAATTGTATAACAATAACTCTAAAGAGTATCTTTTTTCTGACAAAGTGACAATCAATCTAAATGTGCTTAGTCCTCTCATTAAACATTGAATTTGATGCAATATGAAAGGGCTGCTTGATTATCACACACAAGTTCCATATCACTAATTTCTCAAAATTTTACTTTTCTTAGTAATTGTTTGATTCAAACTAACTTACAAGTTGCTAAAGTCATTGCTCTGCTTTTGCACTAAATCAAGCAACCATACTCTATTTCTTACTCTTCGACAACATCAAATTACCTCCTAAAAAACACAATATTCAGATGTATAATGTCTATCGAAAGGTAATCCTTCTTAATCAACGTCTACATATTCGGTGATATGCTCATGGCCTTAATCTTCGAAGGTTAGTCCTTTACCTGAAGCTAACTTTACGTATCACAGAAATATGAATAACTGCATCCCAAATGACTATTATAAGGGAAAATCACAAACTAACTTACATCACTCACAAGAAAAGAGATGTCGAGACTAGTCACTGTAAGATAATTTGACTTTCCAACTAGCTATCTATGCCTTTCAGGATTACTTAATATTCTCTCCCCCCCCCCAAAATCTTGGAAGGGTTTAACATTCAAATCCATAGTAGTGTCAATGGATCTACATCACATCATTTTGGTCTTCTTGAGGGTGTCTATGACATACTTTCATTGAGAAATAACAGTACCTAATCTACATTGAGCGACCTGAATAACCAGAAAAAACTTTTGTTTGCCAAGGTCTCTAGTCTGAAAATACTAAAAGAGATGTTGCTTCAAATTAGTGACACCAACTTGATCATTGTTAGTGATAATGATATCGTCAACGCAGACCACCAAATAAATACACAAATAAGGGGTAAAAGTGCTAATAAAAAAACAAAGTGATCAGCTCCCAAACCAAACTCAAGGAGACTGTTCCAAACAATGGAGCAACATGCGAATTCTCAATACAAGGCTACCATACTCTTCCAGAGTAAAAAACATTAGGTAGTTGATCCATATACAGTTCTTCCTTGAGATCACTGCGCAAAAAAAAAAAACTTTCTAAATGTCCAACTGTTGAAGAGGTCAATGGTGAGCACTAGTCATCGCTGGAAAAAGACAAGCATATGCTATTTTAGCTATGGAGGTGAAAGTATCATTGTAACCAACCCAAATATCTGAGTATACCTTTTGGCAACAAGGGAAGCCTTTAATCAAAACCTGGTCGTCTAGACCAAATTTGACTACATAAACACGACAACAGCCAATAGTAGATTTACCTGTAGGAAGGGAGACAAGCCCCTAAGTCCTACTCATATATAAAGCAGGCATTTCATTAATCATAGCCTACCTCTGTCGAGAATAAGGAAGTACTTCACCTGTAGTCTTAGCAATGGAAATACAGAACAAAGAATGATACAAATGCATAATATGGTGATGATATACGATGAGAACTCAAGAAATTATAATGTGCGTTAGCATTTCGAGTGGATAGTATACCATTTTGAAGTGCGATTGATTGGCTAGGAGGCAAGTCCATAATTAGAGCAAGGTCCAAAACATGACATGAATCATTTGGGACTAGTGTTGGACGTAGACGACAATGATAAGTCATGTGTAGTGGCATTACAATTGGAGATGTAAAAAGTAATTGTACATTTCTCAAAAGTCGATACAGGTAAGACCTACAGTATGTGTAAGACCTCAAAGACATCAAGATGATCAAAAGATGTATTGTTAGGTTGAGATACAAAGAATGTGACATTAGCAACCATAAGGTATCAATGAAAATCAGCTGAGTAACAATGATGTCATTTTGAATTAGAGAGTAACTATGAAAGATACATTTGAGAACATGAGGGACTAATTTATCTTTTCCTGGTGCTAAGTTATGAACAAAGTGTGTCCTCCCAGAGACATGAGAGGGGATAGAGTAGAGATGTGACTGAGGAACAATAACCTGATTCTGAATAGAAGATGAGGGCATTCCATTAACTAAACCAGAAAAGGTAAGCACACCATTGCCCAAAAATGCAGTGGAATGTGAGATTAAATAAGAAGAGTGTCAACAATCTCAATTAGATACCTATTCTTCCTTTTTGCTACACCTCTATCAAGGGGTGTACGGACAAGATGTCTGGTGAACAATTTCTTGGTGAGTCCTAAACTCCTAAAAATTGGAGTTTAAGTATTCTAAGACATTATCACTATAAAAAGTCCAATGGAAACACCAAACTGATTTTCTACTTCAACAAAGAAACTTTTGGATATAGAATATAACTTAAAAAGATCTTTTTATTTAAAAAATCTAAGCGCATCTTGACTAATTATCAAGGAAACTATTGAAATAATGAAATCCTAAGATTGACGGACTCAATTAGGAGCCCAAATATCAGAATGAACTAATGAAAAAATAGACTCTGACCAACCCTCAGTACTATGTGAAAATGTAGCACGAATGTATTTTCCAAAGTTGACAAGACTCATAACATAATATGGATAAACTAGATAACTCGGCACCATCTTTTATAGCTTAGATAGACTCGAATGTCCAAAAGGTTGTAAATTAGGTCTGAAGGATATGTAACAGAGCATGCTGTGAAGAATTTGAAGAGGTAAAACAGTAAAAACCTTCAGATTCATGTCTTATGCAAATACTTTGTCTCGTACTACAGTCCTACATGAGAAAAAAATCATCCAAAATGTATGTCATAATGTAGGACACACGTCAAATGACCAACAGATGCTAGATTAAAAAGAGAGCCAGGGATATAAAGAACAAAATGTGAAGAGAGAGAAGATGGATTTTGCTTTTCAACCCTTTTGGGTTTTGCTTGGATCCCACTAGGTTAAAGTAATAGCAAGAAGAGACTGTGAATAAACAATATTGGACATGAGTGGTTTATTACCAAAGAGATACTCAGAAGCTCATAAGAACTCATCATATACTATTTGAGCAAAAGGAGCATTATTAGATGATTGATTAGGCTGAGCAACAGATGCTACTTTTAGAGATTTCTACTTACTTGTATGATTTCGAAGGAACTCATGATATTCTTTTAGAGCCACGGGATCATAATGGGTGGTGGACCATACAAAATATAATATATGTCATGAATGTGTTCAAGTTTATGACAATAACTACATTTGGATTGAGGTTTCCCCAAAAAAACATCCTCCACGTCAATTTTCCATAGATTAATATGTTTGTTTTTCTATCTTTTAAGATACGAGAACAGAGGAGCCAACATGGGTGATGAAACTATTTTGTGGCTGGGAGATGCAACAAGACGAAGTAGAGGAGAAAATAATTCATCAATTGTAGGAACAATAGGACGAGCTAAAATCTGATCACACATGGCTAGTAAGAAGTCCAGCGAGTGTCAAAACTAGAAACAATGTTTGCTTTTGTTCCTGCTGTTTTTCCACGTTAGTAGTGACTAGCACAATGTTTCAAATTCTCCATGACTTCCTATACCCATCCCAAGTAGACATTGAATTCTTGTTTCTTTAATTTGGTCATCCTTGATACCACATCATAGAATTGAGATATGTCATTAGTGTATAAATAATGTGTCTTTCCAAATAGAATAACATGTTTGAAATGGGCAAAACGAAGGCATCAACTTGGAATCAATAGAGTGCCACAAGAGACTACATAATTGAGCATTCACTTTCTCTCATTGGGCATTGACTTTTGCATCTTCCTAGTAGCCTTTGCCTTTTCATCTATCTCATGAACATTGTTCATTAAGTGATCTTGGACATCTTAACCTTGCACTACAACCAATCGAGGAAGCCCAAGCTAAATAATTTGAACTTTCCAATAATAGTTATGAAGTGATTGTAGGGCTCGAACTTCTAATATCCATATTTTTGGATCCAGAAAAACATCACCCATATTTTTGGATTTTGTTAGTTCCTTATCTCTAGTAGGATAGAGTAGTAGGATTCCTTTTTTGACTGTTTCAAAGGTTTATGCCAAGCTAGCTCTATATATTTATGTTTGGAGTAGCTTTCTTGCACATTGTGCTTTCTTAACTTTGCATCTTCTTGATGCTCTCTAATATCATTCAATTATTTTACCCAAAAAAAAATCACCAAAAAGAATTTTTTAGATCTTGACTTGAAAAACAGCAAGAAACACTTGTTTATAAAGATTTGGTAGTCTAAAAATCCAGATCTCACCAGAGATGTAACACCTTCAGAATACCTTCTTATGACCTTATGAAAATTGTCTTGCATAACGCATCATCCGTAATCTTTTCTGAAAAATCGAGGCCATATTCTTGATCAGGAGGCAAAATTGTGAAAAAATGGTATCTTTCAATTTTTAGATCAACCGTATCAAAAAATAATTTTTCGTAAGATTTTGCATTTCTAGAAGAGTGGGACCTCTCCGCATCGCAAAGAGAGTTCATTTCAGTACAAAGGTGATCCAAACTCATCCGGAGGTCAAGACAGGACAAAATTTAATTTTGTGCGAATATGACCTACGTGGGAGCAGGTCCGCGTCTCGCCCTTGGTTCACCATAGATCAAAATTTTCGAACAGTTCCAGTTTCAAGTGAGATCATTTGGAACTTATTCCTAACAAACCTAAGATGAGTTTGGACGATTCTTATGACCAAAACCCACTCTATGAATAGCATTTAACACCTAAATTGACCCCACTATTCATCAATTGACTCACTACAAAAATTTTCTCTCTAAAAGTACTCTTAAGAGCTTTCTTCAACAACAAGCAATGATCTCTATTGAAGATCAACTCAAGCTCTCTCTTTTCTCTTCAAAATCTAAAGCTCTTACTAAAGGTATGTGAGTTTTCATCCATGGAATCCTTTCTTCCATGGAGCTCCTTCTAGACTCTCAATTTCTACTTAATTTCAATTATGTAAATTGTATGGGTCTTCTCTACTTGCACTCTGTTTCTTCAAAGTATGATTGAGACTATGTCTATTGATCAATTCTAATGAGGATTCATGCCAATTACATGAAATTGAAGATTTTTCTCATGAATGATTTCAAGTATATGATGATAAGGGCATTTTGAAATTGATATGAGTTCCTTTACAAATGATTCAATGTGATTTCAATTGCATAATTCCTACATGATTTTCAACTAATTGCAGGATTTTAGCTCAATTGCTCATGAACCCACACATGGCCCTAATTTCCCTATGTTAAAACTATGATCTTATGATGATGATGATGACAACGACGTGATGAGGATGACTTATGACCCTAATGTTTATGAAATGATGATAAGATGCGAAGAACACTCACACTATATTATGCAAAGTTATGAAGATAAACTATTCCTATGGTATGATGAGGTTATAATATCTATTTTACAAATTATGAAAGTATCATTTTAATAATTATGAATCACAATGATGTCTATATAATGCATGATTATGTATTATGTGGAATATAACTTAGCACCGAGAGGACATTGATAGATTTCATTGTCTCATAACTACGTGCGATCATAGGATGATGTTGATGTTTATATGCCTATAAGGTGTGCTAATGAATCCATATAGCTCTTTTAATGGATACTCACTGTGCTAGGATAGAGCCTAAAAGGTGGGATCAAAGTGATGGATTCACACCGTGCTAGGATAGAGCCTATAGGGTCGGATCTACCTTGGCAAAGTAGACTCCCTATTTGCTCGTTGTAGAGGGAAAATTGAAATTCTGTGTAATAGTCCGCATGGTCTTATCGTCGGTTATGGTGTTATGCCTACATATGTATGTCTATTAGGCAATGAAATATGTTGTGATGCTTCCACATATTATTTTAAGGGTGCATAGTGTCCTTATCCTATTGCTATGTTTATGCATATTAATATCATGTACAATGTTCATTGATGCATTGCATGCTTACATACTCAATACATTCCAACGTACTAATATATACTCTTGCCTAAATGATATCGCCATGTAGGGACAAATGACGATTTTATTCCTCACTTTTGTGGTTAGCCCTTCGTATTCTATTGAAGATTTGGTGAGTTTCTATGCTTCGGGGACAAGCCCTTATGTTTCTTGCTTATGTTGATGTTTCTAAGACTTTTGTACTTTTTAATGTTGAGGGTGAGCTAGTAAAGTTATGTTCTAGTCCCCGCCAAGATCAAGTTCAAGTATGTAGAGGCATGTGTTGGACTAAAGATATTGTAATTCCCCCTAAAAGGAATCATTTGACTCTTATGATGCTACGTCCGCTTGCTTACTCTTATATATGCTTATTTACCTTATGTATGCTTATGATATGAATAAGAGGCGTGTATCGGGCGCCTTCATGTGTCACATTCGTCGTGTCACGGTCAGGCCCTACTTCAGGTTGTGATAGAAAATAGCTTGAAAAATGCTCAACCATAATTTTGGCAATCAAAACTGGTCAAAACTATTAGGGTACGGCTGGAATGGCTGGAAAAAAAATTTTTGGCTCAACGAAATCAACTGCAACAACTCTCACGCGTCGGTGCATGATAAGTGTCAAATCCGGTTGGCACGTGAGAGCATGTGGGATGATATTTCTGATGGTTTTTGGTGGAGTTTGATTTTCAAAGCTTTTCGAACCTCCTCAAAGTTTAGAAACTTTTATCATCTTAATCACATTCAGATATTTGCTAAACTTTTGAGTTCTTTCGGGTTTTCATGGCATCTCTTTTTTTGTTGGCGCTATTTTAAGTACTGCCTCGGAAGCAAGATGGATGCTCATTATTGGTAGAATTTTATTCGGTGTTGGTGTTGGCTTTGAAAATGAGGTAAATAATTTCATTTCAAAATTTTGAAAAATTGTCATTTGATCATTAATTTGGTTCTGTTTGTATACAGACTGTTCCCCTATTCTTGACGGAGGTAGCACCAATCCAACTCAGAAGAGCTGTGAAAATTACGTTCCAACTTTTCATAACTATGGGAATATTCATAGCGAATTTGGTGAATTATGCAACCTCCACAATGTACCCCAATGGATGGAGGGTGTCACTTGGCCTTGCAGCTGTTCCAACGACCCTTCTCCTTATCGGTTGCTTTGTCATCACTGACACTCCTGCCAGTTTAGTCGAACGTCGCAGAGACGAAGGAGGAAAAACTGCACTGAAGAAAATTAGGGGAATTGACGATGTTGAAGGTGAATTCAAGGAAATTATTGTTGTTTGCGAACAAGCCAAGGCAGTGCACCATCCATTCAGGAACCTCACGAAGTCCTCCAGTATACCACTTGTGATTGCTATACTATTGCAAGTCTTCCGCCAATTCACTGGAATTAACGCCATTATGTTCTACACACTTGTCCTATTCCAGACCATAAGATTCAAGTCTGATGGTGCACTTTTATCCGCTGTCATAACTGGACAAATTTTAAAGTGTCTCCATCGACTTTCTACCTCGGACGTTCATGGACTTTTCCTGTACACTCTTAACTCTTGATTTTCTCTAGCAAACTTCAATTGTAAGTTTCTCTCGCTAATCAACCTCTTGCTTTAGGATGCCTGCTAAAAACAAACAATTCATATGTTGTTCTTATTTTATTTTTTTTCTATAACGAGACACTTAAAAGAAGAAGAAAGCAAAAGATAAGCAGCACCTGGAACAATATAAAGAAAAGGTAAACAGTGTTATAAAGATGATTATTTTTAATATAAATATTATGAATTATATTTGACTATCAAATTTAGTTATATAATTTCGTAGTTTTACCTTGGTGCTTCATCAATTTCTTTCCTCCAAGAGAAGGGGAGTTAGTTGTTTGAATGTTGAAGTCTAAGCAGTTTGCTTTGACGATAATGTCAATGCTTCCAAATTTTTGAACTATTTAATTGTGAGTTGAGTTAACGTTCTAATTTCGTATCGAAAGTACTCCAACTTGATGATACATGGTTTACCAACGTTTACTGTTCAACATATATCTAATAGGACTTGGCATGTGCATTGCCACTATGTATTAAAGTTAATAAAAATGAATGAAATGTTTATGGTTTTCTAATGCAGGTTGTTGGAGCTTTGAAGATTTTTTATGGGGTTGCACATGATGGTCTATGAGGTACAACAATAAAAAATGAAGTGGCTATAAAATATGCTGAAAAACACAGCAAAACATGTTTGGGTGGTTT
>JAPFFP010049154.1:7188-27349 GCA_026153255.1 Solanum medicagineum
AGGTGTGGTCAACTTGCAACACTATAGATACTTTTTGTGAGTTCAATACATACATATAATCCCTTAATCATCATAAAGTCACCCCCCGACAAGGTCGTCAAGGTATCTACCCCTTAACATGGTAGTATGGGCATGTCACCCCCCGACAAGGTGGTCAAGGTATCTACCCCTCAACATGGTAGTATGGACATGTAACCCTCCGACAAGGTGTGGTCAACTTGCAACACTATAGATACTTTTTGTGAGTTCAATACATACATATAATCCCTTAATCATCATAAAACATGTAATAGACTATTAGCTACTTGAGAATCCTTGTCAAGACATTTTATTAAACGCTTGGTGGGTGTACAATGCTAGTACAAAATCATCAATTCAAGAGTGAAATAATATGAGAAAACTCAATGTAAATTAACCCACCAACACATAGTAAAACCCTTATGTAAGATACCGTAAAATCCATCATCAAATCTCATAATAGACCATAGTTTCATAACTCAAAACATGCAAAGTCACAATAGACAAACCATCTCATAGTATAAGCTTGTAATAGGTAGACATGTTTTTCCAATAAATATTTCATAAACCCCAACATAGTTTATAGTCATAATCCTTAATAGGTAATATCTATAAGTAATACAACTTGAAAACATACAATTTTCATAAAATAGAAAGGTTGGGCACCATGGGTGAAAGGACCCAATGGTTGAAACCCACATATCTCAAACTTGTGTTTTTTTGATTTAGTCTTGAAGGAGACTTGAAGCTTGAATGGAGTTCTTGAGATCCGGAATTTAAGCTTGGGACACTTGAATTTAGATGAAATATTTGGTCAAGTGTTTGAGAGGGTCTCATAGAGTTGAAAAAAGGCTAAGGATAGATTTTTTCACGCATATGTGGGCATGGGGCTATCATCCCATGGCCCTTCGGCCGAAACAAAATTTTCAGGAAGAATTAATATTGATCCGCTCCCCTGGTGCATTGCGTCTAGGACCCAAATCGCCACTGAAAATCAAAATTTTTGAAAAATTATATTTTGCTATGGTTCCTCTAAGATCAGGGTTATTATACCCATCTACCACTCAATTTTGCCCTCTGATCATGAAGATGAAGCCAGATTTTTTATATCACACATAGATTTTGAGATATATGGAAATTACAATTATGGGTATTTCCAAAGCACATTTTTTGGAGCGTTTCAACTGCAGATGCCAGGAGCTCACCCCAATCTTGAAGATACCAAAGAATCTTTGCATGAAAACCAATTGTCATGACACTAAGCTACACCTTAGGCTCAACATAGTTCTCAAAATCCCAAAGGATCCAAAGCTAACCACATGGCATACATAACCTATTGAATCAAACAAAAAGCATAAAGAAGTTGAAACAAAGTGTGGATGGTCTAAATAATACCATGATATAAAGAATGTCTAAGATGAAAACATAGAATAAATATCGATCAAACATCTGAAAAGCATCTACTAAAACATAGAAGAGTTATTAGGATTGGCCCAAGCTAACTAAAAGTCTGAAAATGAGAGAATGTCTGAGAGACTAAATGAGTAGCATATACTTGGAATATGAAGACTCACGAAAGCTAAGCAACACCTGTTTGATCTAGTACTAACCATGAGGTAGATAAGAAGAACTTGTACATATATTATGAACCAGTATAGGCAAAAGAAGTGTGTGGTCAATATTGTGGAATGTACTGAGGATTAAAAATATGTAATAAAATGATAATCATGATGCTTCTGAAAATTGATAATGAAATGACCAAGTAAAATATAGTCTGAAATAACTGTAATAACTGATTCAAGGTCAACTCAAATGATTGAAAGTTATATCATAAACTGAGTGAAAAATATTGTTAGCCGACATAAACCAGGTGAGTTATAACATGGGGTCCAATACCTTCCCACAAAAGAGGTTGTCATACTTGGCAAGTTAAGAACTTAATCATGACTTTAGGTGGATCCATTAGCTAGACTTTGTTCAATCGGGATATCCTATAGTGACAAGTAGTTCTAAGACCTACATAATTGCATTTTTAGTCCAAGTCCGTGCTAGGTAAATTCTCAACAAGAATAGCCATATGTAATCATAAATTATAACTTTTAAAAGAATGGTAAAAATCTAGTAATATCCATAATTTGATGAAAATCTCAAATCATAAAAATATCTCTTTAATCATATTGCGACCTCGTAACAAGGTAGTTTAAGATAATCGAACTGAAGACTTCAATCAGTAGAAATTTCAAATCATAACATCATGTTGAGGATTACTTCAATCAAACGTACCCAAATCATGATATCATTAAAGGGTTACTTCAATCAAAAGTAGCCTAGTCTTGTAAAATAATATTGAGGATATATCAATTGGAAGTAAACCTAAATTTCACTGAAACCACTATGACATTTGGTTAAAAGTATTTTAGATCGTATTTCTCTTCAAATCAGAGTTCACGGTCATAAAATACTTGCATGGTATAAGTTCATGAATTTCATCTTTAAAATCATGACTTAATATATAATTTATGAATTCAAAAATCAATTTAGATGAATTCAATACAATTAAATAGAACCTATAAGAAATCACTAAAATCCTAACTTGATAATAAATCAAAACTTGAGAAAGTGAGCTTGAATTGGAACTCCATGGATGGAAGAGGACCCATGAATGAAATTCCACATGCCTCAAGTTGTATTGTAAGGACCCAGACTTCGTACGATCTTAATGGAGCTTGGAAATTCAGTTCTTTAAAGTTTTGGACCAAGGTGATGCTTTAGGGAAACCTCCATGGTCCATGTAAAAGTATACAGACCGTATGGAGGTGCCTTGAAGTGGCTCTTGGCCTTGTATGGGGAGTGTTGGCTTCAATGTGGACTCTGAGACTAAGGCATACCACACATGGACCCCACACGATCCGTGTGAGCTTCACGGTCTGTGTGGTGGACTGTACGGGTAGCCTTGGCCTTGAAATTCCACATTTTGGCCAAGGAATTTCACATATGAACCCTCTCACAGATCATATAGTCCTTCATGGTCCGTGAGGCCGTCTCTATGGGTGTTGGAGTGAAAATTTGTTAAGTATTGGATCACTATCTGAGAACTTTATCAACAAGAATTTCCCAAGCTAAGCTTCACAGAGGAGTATATTGTCTATATAACCTGGCACGGACCGTGAAGCCGTCCGTAAGGGTGACAACGTTCAATTTTGCTAAATGTGGAATTACTATCTTGGACCTTCGTCAGGAAGCATTTTTCTAAGACTCCTGGCAACATTTTTTCTATGCTTTATTAATCGAAGTTTTGTAATTATGGTTTCTGCTAAGGGTCTTTTGTGACTTTCTATGCTACCTAAAAACATTCAAATGACCTATACGCTATTTCCCTCATTCAAATTGACTTTTACACAGAGAATTATTTCAACTCACTGTTAAGAACTCTCTCAAATACTCTTGTGAAGATTAAGCTTGAGAATCAAGGGAATACCCTTTTCTTCATCAAATTTCTCCTTGAATCTTCTCAATTAGCTAAGGTATGTGGTATTGATTACTAGTCCCTTTCAACCCAGAAGAACCAAACTCTTTTTACACTTGGTTTATGGAATTGAAGATACCTTAAAAATGAGTTTTGAATATTATTATTTATTAAATTCAATTGAAGTATGAGCTATGTTTTATTATTGGTTTTAACTTGATTTATGTCCTAATATGATGAATCACATGAGTATTATGAAGATTTGATTATGCATTGTCTCTTAAAAGTTTGGTTTAAGCATGGGTAATCAATATTATGATTTGAATATGGATTTTACTTATGAATTTACTTGAATTTCATATTATATTATTGAATTTAGATTGAATCTACATTGCCCATGCTAATTTCACATCATTCATGACATATGCATTCATGAACACTTGATTTTATAAAAATTATTAATTGGGTTAAGCCCAATTATTTTTATGTATATGATTTTGATAAGATTATAGTTATGATAAGAAAGTGATCACATAAATGTGTATGATATTAGCTCTTTGAGCATTTTGGGTGTTTATACCTCATTAGAAATTGTGAATGAGCTATTCCTATTCATGAAAATATGATATGGATTATGATTTGATATTTGAGCCCAAGTATGAATCATTATTAATGATGTTTGGCTTTTAAGCCCAAGTATCCATTGAAATGATTTGAGATGACTTGCATCTCTTTTGAAAGCATATATTCTTATATTTATTCTTGTGGGATGATGAATTAGCACCGATGAGAATGGAGGCGTCAGGCTATCCCCAAGGGTCCTCTTCCTTTCTCTTGAACTATGTGCCATCCTTGGTATATGTATATAGTAACCCTCACCGATATGGGAGGCCTGTAAGGTCCGGTTACAACATTGAAATGTATGGTAAAATTGTAAAAACCCTATCCAAAATAGGATACCCGTAAGGAAGGTCACTTGTCCAAAATGGGAGGCCCGTTAGGAGAAGTGTGATTTACCTTTGGTAGGTAGACCACCTACCTCTATGTATGTGCCATTATCATCTAATATTGACTGTAGGTTTAATAAGTGCATACGCATAGCATTCGTGCATACATAGTGCATTCAAATGTACTAACACATACTTTGGCCTTCATGATCTTACTATATAGGGACCGGAGATTACCTTCATCCACCATATGATGGTTAGATTCGATCTTGAGATAATTGTTGTGGCGAGTCCTATCTTCCAAGGATAAGCCACCATTCCTCTACCTATGATGTTTTCTTTATGCTATTTACTTTAAGGGCGAGCATGGGAAATGTTTTGGCCCCCGTCCTATCTTATGACTAGAGGCATTGTTGGACATCTTGTTGTCTTTTGTTCATTTATATTCTAAGTGTTGTATTCGAAAATTATGATTATGGATATGGCTATCTATTGGATCTCATTATATGGATTGATTATGAGTCTTAGTCTTTATGTTCTTCATCTTATGTGGATCCATGTTAATCCATTTCCTTATGATATCCCTATAGCGTAAGTCCTATTTTCCCATCCCTTAGAACTATGTGTTACTATCTTTTATATGCTTCCAAACCAATGATGTAAATATAGATACTTTGAGGCTTATTTGGGAGCTCTCAACTTTCCATTCACCATGTGCCTAGACCTTAAGTCCGGATCGTGAAAAGCTTGGTATTAGAGAACTAGGTTTGTAAATGATCCTTCGATTCCAACATGATGCGTGACTTGGTCCATCTCCACAGTGTGACGTTACTAACCCTTACCTATTGACCTAGTACAACATCCGCTTGGCCTAGTTTGGTTCATTAGATAAAAACACATCAATCGAATCCTCTTAATTAATCTCTTTTCGTATTCATTACTACCTTAGTCTAGTCAATAACAATAGGCGGGTTCTAACGTTTGGCATAGTTAGAAAACATGAAAAACAAAGAAGGTTAATTAATAAATGCATGCACACTTTTCAAGAATAATGAATTATCTGATTTTACCTTGTTAGTTCTTCATGGTTTCCACAACTCTAATTATGAATTTAGCTACTCATAATTTGTGTAAATGCAAGACTTATGAATTTGAATAATATAATAGAGCAATTACACAATTGAATTAAGCATAAATAAATCCAAGCTTCAATGCGAATCACAAGATTGTAATTAGAAGATCAAAGCAAAGTGTACAAGTGTTTCTCAAAACTCTCTAATGCTTTCTCTACCTATCTCACTATTTTTTTGTCAACTATTCAAACTCACCAAGAAAAATATCCTAAATATCTATTTATAATATTTAAAATACTAGTCCCAAACAAAATAGGATGACTTGGTTGGCACACCTCATGAGGTGCTTTACGAGCCGTGTTGTATTCCATGATCCGCAATCGGGCTTTCGTACTATGTCGTTACAAAACTGGACTTGTGTTCTACGATACCTCTCTATGGCCCATAAAGTGTTCGATGGGTTGTAGGGGGTTTCATCTGACAAAATATCAGAAAGTCCTCCTTCTCTGATCCTTAGGGAACGAGACTTGATCAACGACTTGTAAAATGGATCATGATCCAACTGCATGTTCATAGAACAAACTTCGAAAAATCTTCCCCTTATTGGAATTGTATATGAAACCTCCTTCATAGCTCGTAGAATGTTATAAAGGGACTCGTACATCCTTAAAATCAGCAACTTCTACAAATTCTTCCCAAGATCAATGCCAACCCTGAAATCTTGCAAACCAAACACAAAAACACATGAAAAACCCACTAACATCACATTGAGAACATACAAAGTTCCAAGTTTTAAGCATCAAGAGTTCTGAATCTTGACAGCACATCAACACCCCCAATATAAAATTGTTGCTTGTCCTCAAGCGACATAATCTATGTAAGCAGCACAGTAACACACGGATCTCAACCTAATGGCATACATCACATCAAACTTAAACACAGATACCCACATCACTTTTCAAAACACAATCAGAGAGCTATCCAGCAAACCAATATAGACTAATGTATGTGACAATACTACTATGGCAAGTGAGGTACTATCAACAAGCGACAATCACTAAATAAGTCTAATGCTAACAATACAATGCATGTGCCCTCACAGAATGATGTTTTCATGTATAATCTCGGGACTCTGCAAAATCAATCACCCTCATAAAAGATATTCAAGTATGATGCCCAATACCATACGCCTACCCCTATACTCATGACTAAGACTTTGAATACTTGGACTTGGATCACTTTAGGACATTATAGGATTGTGACGTAGGCTCGGGGTGGGAGGGGGGGCTTTGGTGTGATATTTTTGGAATATAGTGACTAAAAGCCTTCCTTGACACAGTGATTTTCTACAATTTTGCCCTACTAACACTGGTACTTTTATTCCATTCTCCCTTTTCTCCTATTTAAAGGTTTTATGGGTGCTTTCTTTTTATTTTCAGCTTTTTCCCTTGCTTTTACACTTATTTTTTTTAGCTCATAACTAAGGCATCACTTAACTTTCTTGTACCTAATACATGATTTTTCTCCTTTTCCATCTATCACTAACTTTCCCCCACATTTCGTGTTTTAGCCTTACACTAGCCACCCTCAACTTAGTCTTTTAGCCTGAGTTGAGGTGCACATCATCAATCCTCAGAACCATGGCCACTTTTGATAGCCATCCTCAAGTTAAGATTTTTACCTCAATCAAGGTGCACAATGTTCAAGGAAGGACCAGGGCTAGTTTCAGGATTTTACATCGGTCTAGGTCGCTTAGGTTTTTTTTACCAAGCATAGGTACATGTCAGGCTCAAACATTAGGGTCAAGGGATATTCTGCAAATTTGGTTGGTTATTTTGGCTAAGTGGACTTTTAAAAATAATGACCTAAGATTTTTTCCTAATCCAATTAATGTACAGTCTAACATAGAGTAATAGGGCAAGTTATGAATTGACACACAACACATGAATTTAACAAGTTAATCTCACACTCACATGGCACATATTACATTAAGAACAAAAGAATCTCAGATCGTGCTTTTTATCTCAATTTATCCCTACTTATCTGAACAATCATGCACTACAAAGTACAATCTCAGCCCACCTAAACATGCATGCTTGCTATCTGGACTAACTAATCAAAATTTGGTTGGGTATCATTTTTCACATAAAAAGTACAAATATATACATATGCCACAAATATTAGTACTATACACTAAAAATACTACTTAAATATCCGAAACATGCTAGTTCAACAGAAAATAATATCCATGGGGAAAAACAACACGCAAGAAAATCCCTTGTATTCAAATGGGGTAGTTATGACCCCAAGCAACTCAGACTTCAGTGAGGCCCATAACTACCCACACCATGTCGAAAAAGAGTTGCATTTGTCCTCAATACACACAATCAAAGAAAAATAAATTATTGAGGTTAAAAAACATACCTGGGCACCAAAGTACCGGTGATTAGACCCCCCAGATTGGGCATGATCTAATGCAACACTTCATATAGAATTCATCATGAATATAAGCTTATTTCATCATCATAGCATCAGTCATATGATATCTCATACTTTGGACCTTTAACTCCTCAAATAACCACATTTGGACATTTTATCAAAAACCTTGGGGCGGTGTTATACGGGTTAAAGACCATGCAATTCAGAGAATAAATCATGCGAGAAAATCTATTGTAAAATCATCAATCAACACCTTGTAACAACCCAAGACATTCACATCAAAAACCACTCATCAAATTCAACATTAGATCAAGATCTAGAGCTCAAAACATGCTAAAACAACCATACTTTCAAGAATATAAATTACTGTGCAGTAAATTTCTCAATATACAAGACCCACATGTAAAATCCACTTTAAATTATGCAATATTAGTAAAAAGAGGGTTTAGGCAACATGGGTGGAAGGACCCAATAGTTCTACACTACATACTTTGACTTTGGAGAACCCTTGAAGAAGATTAGAAATGGAGACTTGAAGCTTGAGTGAGATCCTTGATGAAATCCTTAAGATTGGTCTTGATTTTGGGACTAGAATTTAGGAGCAAATATTTGGCTGTGTGTTTGGGTGAGTATTGGGGAATGTTTAGGGTGATATGAGGGTAAAATAAGGCTAAGTATAGGTAAGAACATGTTTGGGAAAACTTAGCCCAACACTTAGAAAAATCTGGAGGAACTAAGAAAAATAGTGCAGAATTTACACCTCTCCGCGACGCGGACCCTCACTAGAAATTACACCAAGTGCAAGTTTCCTAAATCAATTCCTATACTCTAAAATCAAGGTTAGTCCCTTGTCTCCCTAATTTTGGACACCCTGAAAAAGAATATGAAGTTGAATTTTCGAAATAACAAACAAAATTTTAGATATATGGAAAACAAGATTCCGGGCACTTCCGAGGCACATTTTTAGGCACTTTTTGGGGTTGTTTCAATATCTCCCCCTTGGGAACATCTGTCTCCGAATGTAGAGGAGACGTACAAGACAAGAATAATCATGAACAAATCTGCTTTAACATGGATGCAACATTACATTTAAAACATCACTTTAAAAATCTCAACATAGGTGTAAAATCATCATAATTTGCCAACTTAAGCATGAATACACATGAATGATATAGGGGCTGACATACAAGACTTGTTATCACATAGGGGACTTAGAATTAGTACCTTAGGCTTGATTGGAGTGGAAAAGATAAGGATACTGCTTTTCCATATCCGCTTCGGCCTCCCAAGTAGCACTTTGGACTTGTTGGTTCCTCCAAAGGACCTTAACGGATGCCACCTCCTTGTTCCTCAAACTCTTTACTTGTCTATCCAAGATATGAATTGGAACCTCCTCATAAATTAAGTTATCCTCACCAACACCCAGAACATCAAGAGGCACAGTGGCATTAGGATCACCGATATATTTTCTCAACATAGAGACATGGAACACCAGATGAACCAAATCCATTTCACAGGAAACTTCAACTCATAAGTTACCTTGAAAACCCTTTTTATCACCTCATAAGGGCTAACATACCTTGGACTCAATTTACCCTTTTTACCAAAACAGACCACGCCTTTCATTAGAGAAACCCTCAAATAGACCAAATCATGCACTTGAAATTCTAGGTCTCTTCTTCTTACATCGGCATAAGATTTTTGACGACTTTGGGCTATTCTCAATGTTTCCCTAATCATCTTAAATTTCTCAAGAGCTTCTATAACCAGATCCAGTCCCAAAAAGGCCACCTCTCCAACCTAAAACCAACCCACCAGTGATCGACACTGTCTCCCATGAAGAGCCTCAAAAGGATTCATACCGATGCTAGAGTGATAGCTATTATTGTAGGCAAACTCTATCAACAGAACATGGTCATCCCAACTAACTTTAAGCTCCAAGACACAAGCCCTAAGCATATCCTCAAGTGTTTGAATTTTCCTTTTGGCTTGGCCATCCATTTAAGGGTAGAAGGTCGTACTAAGGTGAACTTTGGTACCAAGATCGCTTTAAAAACACCTCCAAGAATGTGAAGTAAATTATGCACCCCGATCCGATATGATGGATAAAGGAACCCCATGTAACCTCACTACTCATGGATGTACAACCTTGCATACTCTTTCACCCTATATGTAGTCTTGAGCGGTAGAAAGTGAGATGATTTCATCATCCTATCAACCATCATCCTAGTCTTGGGTAACCCAACAAAAAAATCCATATTAATCATCTCCCACTTCCAAGTAGGAAGCTCTATGTCTTAGGTTAGGCCACCCGGCCTTAGATGTTCGGCTTTGACTTGTTGACATCTATGGCAACCGAAAACAAATTTAGGAATGTCCCTTTTCATGCCTCCCCACCAATACACATCCCTCAAGTCTCTATACATTTTAGTGGAACCGGGGTGGATAGAATACGAAGAGTTATGGGCCTCATCAAGAATTCTCTCAAACCATCAACATTGTGACACTTGTAACTCTATGATCTTATGTATCCATGTTTCAAGCCTCATTTGGTTAGGTCGGGGGTGTATTAGGTTCATGGGAGACTCCTAGTACTTAAACAAGTTCAAGACTTCCCTAAGCATTGAGTTTTGGGTATTGTTTCATATAAGGGCCAAGTTTAAACTAGCATAAATCTTAGCACATTTGTAACAGGGTGGCTCACGACATGTCAAAAGAAATCCCATTGAGTTTGCTTCACAATGAACTTGGTTTCACCTCATTCTGATGTCGGATAAAGGAGTTATGACTGTATTCGTGAAAGCCTTCCGTGCAGTGATGTCACACGGGCACTTTAACGAGCAGTGTGGCCTTGGATGAACCATTTGGATTGGTTGGAGGGGGAAAAGAATATTGTTTTGTCAAAGTTATGAAAAACCCTTTGACTTAGCTTCGCAACGCACTTTGTTTCACCTCATTTCGATGTCGGATGAAGGAGTTATGATCGTTTTCTTCCTTGCCCTTGTTGCAGTTACGAGGGCAATCAATCTTTTTGTGACCAACTTCCCCACATACATAGCATGCATTTGTATCTCTCAAACATGGGCCCCCATGACCCCTTCCACATTTTAAACACACGTACTAGGAACCACACTACCAACACCTTGGGCCCTTGGGAAGTCATTGGCAAATCCGCTATTAGAAGCATGAGAAGACCCTTGGCCTTGATGGAACCAGCCACCCTTTTGACTTTGGAACCTACCCTCAAAACAGGCCCTCTTGGCCTCATTACTCCTCCTCTTCCTCAATGTTTCCTCCTTTATTTATTTGGCATTGGTCATCAAACAGGACAAATCCATGTCACTAATCAACATAGCGGACAGGCATTCCTCACTCACAAAATTGGACACACCCATCACGAACTTATTCATTCTAAACCTTGGGTCGGCAACCAAGTAGGGAGTATATTTAGAGAGTTGATTGAAATTGAGGGAATACACCCTCAGACTCATATACCATTGTCTCAAATTCATAAACTCCACCAATTTAGCTTCCCTAAGCTCAAAGGGGAAGAACCGGTTAAGAAAAGCCACCTTGAACTTCTCCCAAAGCACCACATTATTGATTCCTTTCTCCTCCTTCCATTGACTAAACAATATTTGTGCTACCCCTTTGAGTTGGTAGGCCGCCAAATCCTCTCTCTCCTCCAATCTAACACCCATGATATCCAATGCCTTGTAGACCTCATCAATGAACTCTTGAGGGTCCTCATCCACCTTTGGCCCATTAAATTCAAGGAGAATCATCCTCATGAAGTCTCTCACTTGAGATGCCGGTGTTGGAGCATGAGGGCCTTGGGCCCCTTGATTGGCTGGATTAGCCACAACTTATGCAAGCTAAGAGAGAGCATCCTGGAGCTCACCATAAGTTGGTTGTTCCTCGGGCGTGTTGGCTCTTCTTCCGCTTGTGTTAGGCAGGATCTAGCATGGAAAAGAGTAATCATTAGGGGGAAAACCTTACCTCAACTTCTATAGCATGATACATAGTAAGAAGAACGGAAACATTTTTCCAAAACGTCTCATAGCCTCTTATCATAGTTGTGGTGCACAACACAACAATGAATAAGACTCTAATCGATGCAGTGTATTGGATGCTGAGGACTATTAACAACCTAGTGCTTTGATACCAAGTTTTTCATGATCCAAGCCTACGGCCTAAACGTGAAACATCGCATAGGGAACCCAAAGGGACCCCAAGAAAGACTCTTAGCATATCATTACACATCCTTGGTTGTGGAAGCAATAAAATGACAATAAGAGATAGTAAATAGGGATAACCGGGGCTAAGGAACATCTTTCATATCATAAACATCAAGAGTCAAGAGAGAGTCAAAGCTCATAGCATCATACATAACATGTCCGACAACACCTCTAACCATAGAACTTAGTGGGGGCCAAGACAAGCAACCGGGCTCACCCTCAAAGTCAAAATATATAATTAAGAAGGAGAGTCGTAATACATAGCATAAGAACATAGACATTATCCCCGAAATGGAGGACTCACCAACTAGCTTGAGAGAAGTCGTACTAGACACATAGAGGTGGATGATCAAGTGGGGCTACGGTCCCTACATGGTAGCATCATGTAGGCATAGAGTATGTGATAGCACGTTTTAATCTACTAAGTATGTAGGACGCAATGAAAAAATAGATAGGCAACTTAGTCAAAATGCATAGTTAGGCAATAGATGAGCATATAACAATATGGCATGCATGGTAGATGCTTGAAGTACATCATGCTTACATAGAACATAATACCTGTGTAAGAAGAGACCATCATTATAGAACTCATAGTTTATGAAGGTACAAACCCCTTTGGTTGGTTGGTGGATCATCGCACCCTAGCACCCATAGTGATTGACGTACTAACCCCTCAATCCGATTACCAAGGTACGGACCCCTTGATTGGTTGTGGATAGTCGCACCCTACCACCCCTAGTGATTGAGGTACTAACCCTTCAACCCAGTTATCAAGGCACAAAGACCTTGATTAGTTATCAAGGTACAAACACCTCGACATGGTTACCGGGGATCTTAACCCCGAGTAGGGCATGGTCACATTCCAACACTATATAGGAGAATATCATATACTATGTTCCTTTCATCATTATAAAGTCATTCAATTAATAAGACATGTATTGGACCTCCAATTCCTCAAGAAACTATAACTGGACATTTTATCAAACACTTGGGGGCGGGGGGTGTAGAGCTAGTGTAAAACCATGCAATTTAGGGGTGAAATCATGCAAGAAAATCAATTGTAAAACCATCCACCAATACTTCGTAGCACCCTCAAGCAATATACATCAAAACCCGTCATTAAATCCCACAATGAGTCATAGATTCATAGCTCAAATATGGTAAAACAGTCACAATTTCATGAAATTCCAACATAGTTCATAGTCTAATTTATAATAAGTAAGACACATAAGTAAATGAACTTGAAATCATGCAATTTAAGTAAAAGGGAAGTTTGAGCATCATGGGTGAAAGGAACCCATGAACGAAAACCACATATCTTAGCTTTGGAGAATTCTTGAAGAACATTGGAAATGGAGACTTGAAGCTTGAATGAAAACCTTAAGATCCGTATAAGTTTTGGGACTTGAAATTTGGATTGAAACATGAGTCTAAGTGTTTGAGTGAGTATTGGGGAATGTCTTGAATGATATGAGGGTGAAATATTGCTAAGTATAGGTATTTTCACGCATGGGGAAACTCAGGCCCAAGACCCAAAAGCCTTGGGCCGAAGTGAAAAACTACACAAAAATTACACTGAGGCGCGCCCTTGGCGCATGGAGCCAGGGGCGCGGAAACCTCACTGGAATTTGATTTTTCAAAAATTGAAATTGTGATTCGTTTACTCTAAAATTAGGGTTAGACCCATTTCCCACTCAACTTGACCCCTAGAACAAGAATATGAAGTCGGATTTTTGATATCACGCATGGATTTTGAGATATATAGAAATTACGATTTTGGGCACTTTCGAGGCACATTTTCAGGCACTTTTTGGGGTCGTTTCATTACCCAAGGCCATCGGTAAACCTATAACGAAATCGATAGTCACCCTCTGCCATTTTCACTCGGGAATGGGCATTCCTTGCTCGATCCATTGGGCTTTTGGTGCTCATACTTGACTTGTTGGCAATTTAAACACTTGGCCACGAACTTTACTATGTCTCTCCTCATATCAAACCACCAATAGTGTTGTTTTAAACCATGTTACATATTCGCCACACATGGATATATGGAAGATCTATCATAATGGGCCTCCTCTGATATCAATCTCACCCAATCTCAAACTTTAGGCACACAAACTCTACCTTTTATCCTTAGAACACCATCGGAATCGATAATAGCCAACTTGGCTAAACCTCTCAACACTCTATCATGAATTATGCGAAATTTGTGTTATCCAAATTGATGAGCACATAGCTAATCAAAAAAAAAAAGATGTAGCCACAACAAAAGCCAAACTACTCTGAGAAGGAGAAACATCCAAACGAACCATCGATCAAGCAAGCGACAAAACCTCCAAAGCTAAGGCCCTCTCTCAGCCCTAAAGAATGTGAAACCTCCCCACACTAATAGCCTTCCAGCTCAAAGCATTTTCCAGCACATTGGCCTTCCTGAAGTGATATAGAATAGAGATGTCATAGTCCTTTAGAAACTCCAACCACCTACACTATCTTATGTTCATATTAGGTTGAGAAAAGATGTATTTAAGACTCCAGTGATCGATAAAGATCTCACAATGCACCCCATATAAATAATGTTGCCACAACTTCAACATGAACACAACTACAACCAACTCCATGTCATAGGTAGTTTAGTTTCTCTCATGCACCATCAGTTGTCTAGAAGCTTAGATTATCACCTTTCCCATCTGCATCGATACACCACCCAAACCCACACTAGAAGCATCACAAGAAACCACAAATGGAACTCCCTCCTTTGGCAAGGCAGGAATAGGTGCTAAAGTCAACAAATCCTTGAGCTTTTGGAAGCTCGCATCACAATTATCCAACAACTGAAATGCCACAACCTTTTGAGTTTATCTAGTCAATGGGGCTACTGTAGATGAGAAATCCTCAACAAAACGTTGATTATACCCTCCTAAACCAAGGGAACTCCGAATCTCCATCATGGAAGTAGGCCTAGCCTACTCACGGACAGCTGCTACCTTGATCGGACTGACTATAAAGCCCTCTTTTGACACAACTTGGCCAAACAATGCAATAGACTCAAGCCAAAATTGACACTTTGAGAACTCTGCATACAACTTCTCTTCACTCAATTTCTGAAGTACGGTCCTCAAATGCTAAACATGATCAGCCTCTCTCTTGGGATAAACCAAAACATCATCCACGAATACAATCACAAAGATGTCTAAATAAGGCTTGAATACCTGGCTCATCAACTCTATTAAAGCAGTCGGGGAATTAGCCAACCCAAATGCCATAACCACAAACTCATAATGCCTATAATTGGTCCTAAAAGCTCTCTTCGGGATGTCAGACTACCAAACTCTCAACTGATGATATCTAGACTCAAGTCAATCTTGGAGAATGTTGAAGCACCCTACAACTGGTCAAAAAGATAATCAATGCAAACAAAAGGATATTTATTCTTCATGGTCACTTTGTTAAGCTGAAGATAGTCAATACACATACGCATAGTTCCATCCTTTTTCTTCACCAAATAATTAGGAGCACCACACGAAGATACACATGGATGAATAAAGCCTTTCTTTAAAAAGTCATCCAGTTGTTCCTTCAACTCTTTAACTCATCCAGAGACATCTAATGAAGGGCAATGAATATAGGATTAATGCCCAGCTCCACCTGAATAGCAAATGTCAATATCACGATCTAAATGGATACCAAGTAAGTCAGCCAGGAATACATCTATAAACTCTCTAGCAACTTGGGTAGTCACCAATGATAGAGGCTTCTAAGAACAGGCCCGAACATGAGCCTAGTATGCCAAACATTCCTTTTCCATCAACTTACAAGCATGCATATAAGAAATAACCCCCTTAGGATAAGAGCTAGGTGCCCTACTCCACATAAACTGAGGCAAGTCGGGACAAGATAGGGTCATGATCTTCACTTGACAGTCAAGAATAGCCTGATAAGGTGACAACCAATCCAGCCTAATGCCACAATGAAGTCAACCATATCTAACAATATCTAATCAATAACAGTATCTCTCCTCATAAAAGTCATAGTGTAACCTCGATACACCCAATTCACCACTAATGATTCACCTATCGAGGTGGAAACAAATATAGGGTCGGCAGGAGCCTCACACATAATATCAATGTTAGAAGCAAAATAAGCTACACATATGAATAAGTAGAACATAGATCAAATAAAATTGAAGTTGAATGGAAGCACATTGGAGCCATACTTAAGAAAACTTCATCATAAGCCTATACCTCGACTCTATCTGGAATAGCATTTACAAAAAAACTTTACACCTACCACTAGCCAATGGGCCACTAGGAGTACTACCTTTCCCTATACTATAACCTTTTCTAGTACCACCCCTCATAGCCTGGGGTGTGTCTCTGGGTACCGTGCTGGAATTAGACGAGCTAACTGAGTACCTGAAGTCTGACAAGAGAAACACGTTGAAAACAACAATGGGCCAAGTTCCCGATCTCATCACAGTGACAACATGCCCTAGTCTCCTACCTCTAAGATGGTTTCCTTAAGAAGCCACCACACCTTGGTGAACTACCCACTTAAGTAGATTTGGGTCTATCAATACTATCAGATGTTGGAAAAGTTGTCTAAACTACGCAACTTTGATGTCCTTAACTCTAAAACTCTCAATCCCATAGAGGGTACCCACTAAACTGTCCATGTTGACAGCACCTTTTTATACCATCCTATTGATCCTGTCTTATGTGCTCTATCAAGCGATCATGATCCACCATACTCTGGAGTGATCCTCCAGCTAGAACCAAGGAAGTGTTAGCCTCCTGGAGATACCCTGCCAATCCCTTGGAAAATCGTTGAATCCCCTCGAACTTAATAGGAATACTGGACAAGACATATCTGGAAAATGTATGAAATCTAGCCTCATAGTCAAAAACATGCATAGAACCCTATGATAGCCTATCAAACTCATCCCAGTGACTATCTCGGAGGCTACATGGCAGAAACCTCCCCAAAAACATCTCTATGAACTTCCCCCAGGTCATAGCTAGAGATGCAATAGGTTGATTAGCCACAACTCACCTCCACCACTCCTAGGCAAGGCCGATGAATTGATATGAAGTACAGGCAACCTTATACAAATCAAAAATAGCTAGGTTGCATAATCGGTCCTGACACTTTAATAAGAAGTCATAGTCTCTATCACCAGGGGTTCCATTGAATCGCGGAGGAGCCAATTGCATAAACTTCTCAAAGCTCTTCTGCTTTGCTGCAGACATAGTTGGGCTGGCAAAAAATTAGTTGTATACATGGTTGGACTAGCAAAATCGGCCGCAACTAGAGAAAGATAACATAAAGCTGAAACAACTAACATAATCTCCTAAAACCTAAAGTTATGAGTACAAGAGCATCTAAAATTGTATTGAAGAGTAAATACAACTGTCTCAACATACTATACAAAGTTATCTCATAGGATAATATCTGGTACAAAGTCGAAAAGGAAATAATAAGGAAAATCCTAAAGATACATGGGGCCTCGAAGTCTAAGCCTCACCAGAAGGATATGGATATATGTAGAAAAGATCAACTAAAGTGAATTAGCTACCCTATGTGGGCCATTGTGCTTGATTTGCAAGGATGAAACAGAGTGGGGGTGAGAACATTGAAGTGTACCTAGTAGGTTCAGCAGACTGGGTAAGAGAAATCGAATCAATAAAGAATACTATCACCTGCATCAAAAGAGTTAGCACATTATACAACATGCTCATGCATAATAATTACATATGGTGAAACAACTCAATAATACAATGCACTGCTATGCATAAATGTAATGGCATCGCAAACCATGTATTAGGTGAAATCATTTCTGTCGTAATGATGATGTATTGAGCCAAAGCTACAAGATAGAATATGGGGGATTCGCAGATCATGTACTCAAGTATCTCAAGGTGTCACAGGCCATAATTAGAAGTATGTTAAGGCATTGCGAGCCTCATAATAAAGTGACTCAAGGTATCACAAGCCATAACCAACTGTCCCAATGTATATCATAATATCTCAAATGATAAAATAGAATGAGATGTGTGCATAACAATGCAACCAGTCATATAAAAGATCTGTGTATACCAATGCAAACAGTCATGTATATAATGTGTGTATACCAATGAAACTACTCAGGTAGGAGACATGTGCGTACTAGTGCATCTAATCCATGTAAGATATGTGCATACCAATGTAGCAAATAATAAAAGATATATGCATATCAATGCAACTAATCAGGTATGAGATATATGAATATCAATGTGTCTAGTCAAGATAGAATATGTACAATAGTATCACATTAAATGAGTTATACCATGTATATCAACTATTACCACAAGGCCAACATTATCACACATCATCACTAACTCACTAATAACCAAGATGTCAATGAACAGGCTCCACAAGAATCCTAAATGGGCTCATAAATCTCAAATTTATTGCACTCATCATCAATTAGTCACAACATTATCCAAAAACTATCTCAAGTCTCACATTATCATAATGATATCCAAATATCTCAAATTACGTGATTTCGTCACAATTAATCAATAGGATCACCATTTACTCAATATTCAGCATAACCAATATCATATTCCCATCAAATTCAATCATATCATGTTATAGGCTCATAATTCAATTTTCATCTCACCATTATTATATGAACATACTCAATAGCTCAAATCTACCTCAGTGCCAAACTACGCTCGGACAAGCTTTGAATCAACTCATACCTCATAACGATCCTCGGATCGATCAATCACTATCAAAAATAGGTACTACATGTCAAGAGATATATTTTGATACTCATATTGGCATGAACCGGTCTTAGAGGTAAAATAGTCAAAATTAGGGCTAAAATTTAGAGTTCTCAAATCTAAAAATTGACTATAAAATCAGGTTCTACATGAAAAAAGGGAGTTCGTGGGTAACAATTCCACTAAAATAAGCTTAAATTGGATGAGAAATCAACATTTAAATTTAAAAATTAATTAAAAGATCCCAATTTTGGGCATTCCAAATTATGAAGTCTAAGACAAAATTAAAATAAAACTTGTGAAAAATGATTAATTTAGTTTTAGAAACATTTACCCAACAAAATCCTTCAAAAATCCTTTTTCAAAATCACTCCAAAAGCGATACAACTTCGAAAATGGAGTAAAAATGGTGTTTTCCCAATTTTTATTCTGTCCAAGTGTAAAAACTACTGCGATAGGGGATCGGATACCACGAATATGGAGAAGACCGGGAAAAACACCTCCGCAATCTTGGAGACCAACCCACAAATGTGGAGAGTAACACAAGAAAGAGGGGTCACACACATCTGCTCCGCGAAAACAGAGAATGGGTGCAGCCACATCACTCTGCGAATGCAGCGGCTCATTCGTGAATGCAGATAAGAAAATAGTTTGCACCAGAAACTCCTTTGCACCAACAACATTAGCTAACAACAAAACTTTGACATAAACATTCGGAGCTCATCTGAAATCAGAATTACATAAACATTATTAGTATCCACATCATAAACAGCGATCTAGACTGAACGACATAATCAAAATTTGATTATGAGGCCTCTATGGCACATTTACCCATGTAAGTCAAATAAACTAGTTTAAAACTTAAAATATCAAAATCATCCTCGGAAACTTCAAAAATTATGACGAGACCAATTCTAGCGTTAGTTTTACCATCTGAAACAACTAGAACTATCATAAATCCGATCTGAGCTTTTCAACAAAACAAGTGGAACTATCAGAAATCTGATTTGAGCTTTTCAAATCTGAATGTTAACCAAAGTAAAATTTTAATTTTGAAAATGACTAAAATAACATCTTTGGGCCTAAAAACCTCACTTAAACTCTAGATTCAGATCTGTAACTTCTCATAGTTTAGTTTTGACATTTCAAAGCTAATGAAATCGATGAATTTCCAATCTAACACCTGAAATTCAGAATCATACAAAAACTCGCTTTT
>JAPFFP010049161.1:0-31786 GCA_026153255.1 Solanum medicagineum
CCACTTGTGGGATTACACTGGGTATGTTGTTGTTGTTATGAATAGGGTATTTAACCCTACCCTGACTTGTTTGTGGTGCTTTTTATTGATGATATCTTGAATTATTCCAATAGTGTGGAGGAGCATGTGTATCACTTGAGGATGGTGTTGCAAATCTTAAGGGAGGAGATATTGTATGCTAACTATGAAAAATGTGAGTTTTGGTTGAAAGAGGTTGCCTTTCTAGGGCATTTGGTGTCAGGTGAGGCATTAAGGTAGATCCTAAGTTGACAAAGGTGATAAAAAATTAGCCTAAACCTTTGACTCCATCGGACATTTGAAGTTTCTTGGGTTTGGCGGGTTCTTACCAAAGGTTTATGAATGGTTTCTATTTTATTACTTCTCCTATGACTAAATTGCATTAGAAGAAGGTGAAATTTGTGTGGACCGATTAATGTCAAAAGCGTTTCCAAACTTTGAAAGATAACCTCATCTCTGCTCCTATCTTGGCTCTACCGGAAGGGTTGGAAGGATTTATTGTATATTGTGATGCCTCAAGAATTGGTTTGGGGAGTGTTTTGATACAAAGTGTAAGGTGATAGCATATGCCTCTAGACAATATAGGGTGTATGAGAAGAATTATCCCACCCATGATCTTGAATTGGCGGTCGTGGTATTTGCTTTGAAAAATTGGCGTCACTACTTGTGTGGGGTCATGTTGATGTTTTCATCGACCATAAGAGTCTCTAATATGTGTTCATTCAAAAAGAACTTGACTTGAGACAAATAAGGTGAATAGAACTCCTTAAAGATTATGATATCAGTGTGCATTATCACCCCAACAAAGCTAATGGTGTGGTCGATGGTCTAAGTAGGGTGTTTATGGGTAGTCTAGCTCATGTTGATGATGGTTGGCAAAGAGGTGGCTAGAGAGGTTCACCGGCTAGCTAGATTGGGCATTAACTTTGATGAAGTCTATAATGGGGGTGTAGCGGTTGCTGATGGTTCTAAATCTTCTTTGATTGAGGAGGTAAAGGCAAAACAAGATCTTCACCCTGCCTTGCAATAGTTGGAGACCTTGGTGAGAGATGTTAAACTGGAGGTTTTCTCCTAAGGGGGAGATGGTGCACTTAGGTACCAAGGTAGATTGTGTGTGCCAGATGTGGATCATTTGAAAGAATTGATATAGAAGGAGGCCCATAATTCATCCTTTTCCATTCACCTCGATTCTACAAAGATGCATAGAGACTTGAGCGAGGTGTATTAGTGGGGTGGTATGAAGCGAGACATTGCTAAGTCATATCTGGGTGTCACAACTGCCAACAGATGAAACCCGAACATCAAAGTCCGGGTGGCCTAGCCCAAGATATAAAGATCCCTGCTTAGAATTGGGAAGAGATCAACATGGATTTTGTGGTTGGGTTTCCTAAGACTAGGAAACATTTTGACACTATTGGGGTTGTTGTAAATAGAATGACAAAGTCGGCTCACTTCATATCGGTCAAAAATAATTATGGTGCTGAAGATTATGCCAACTTGTACATTCATTAGTTGGTTAGATTGCATGGGGTTCCCTTGTCTATCATTTTATATTCTGGAGCTCAATTCACGTCTCACTTTGGAGGTCCTTCCAAAGAGGTCTTGGTACCATGGTTAAGCTTAGCACGACCTTTTATCCACAAATGGATGGTCAAGTTGAGAGGACTATCCAAACTCTTGAGGATATGCTTAGAGCATGTGTTTTGGAGTTTTAGGGTAGTTTGGATGAACATCATCCACTCATTGAATTTTCTTACAAGAATAGCTACCACTCAAACATTGGTATGGCTCCTTTTGAAGCTCTTTATGGTAGTCATTGTAGGTACTCGATTGGGTGGTTTGAAGTGGGGGAAATGGCTTTGCTAGGTCCTGACTTAGTCATGGAAGCCTTGGAAAAGGTGAGGTTGATTGGCGAGAGATTAAATACAGCCCAAAGTAGAAAGAAGTCCTATTCCGATGTGAGGAGAAAAGATCTTGAGTTTAAGGTTGGTGATTGGGTCTATTTGAAGGTCTCACCGTTGAAGGGTGTGGTCCAGTTGGGCAAGAAGGGGAAGTTAAGCCCAAGGTTTGAGGGTCCTTTTAAAGTTTTGAGGAGAGTGGGTAAGGTTGCATATGAAATGGAGTTGCCTATAGAGATGGACATGGTTCATCTAGTCTTCCATGGGTCCATGTTGAGAAAGTGTGTGGGTAACCAAAGTGCCATAGTGCCCTTCGATGTTGTGGGAGATAATTTAACTTATGAGGAGGTCCCATGACGATTTTCGATAGGAAAGTGAAGAGGTTGAGGAACAAAGATGTAGCTTCCGTCAAGTTCCTTTGGAGGAATCAACAAGTTGAAAGTGCCACATGGGAAGCCGAGGCGGACATGAGAAAGTGATATTCATATGTTTTCCATTATACTCAAGCCAAAAGTACTAATTCAATTCCCCTATATGAGTTTAAGTCCTAAGTTTTAGCTCTCATATCATGTTGCATTCATTCACGTCCATGGTAACAAGTTTATGGTGATTTTGGCATTCATGTTGATATTTTCAAAAATGATGTTTAAGTGTAACTGTTGCATTCACATCGGGTTGAAATCTTCATGATTACTTCACTTATACATGTTTGTTTGACAGTCGAGGACGAATTTTCCCAAGGGGGAGATATTAAAACGCCCAAAAATTGTGCTTCGGAAATGCCCATAATCGTAATTTTCATATATCTCAAAATATGTGCATGATATCAGAAATCAGACTTCATATTCTTGATCAAGGGGAAATATTGAGTGGGGAATGGGTATAACTCGGATTTTAGAAGACCCGTAGTGAAAAATGATTTTCGCCAATTTTTCACAAACCAGTAGGGGTTCGCGATGGCTCCGCTACACGGACCAGTGCGCAGTAGTGTTAGCACTTTCTTAAATTTCTATTTTGGCCTAAGGGCATTAAGGTCATGGCCCCATGCCCACTTACGCGTGAAAATACCTATACGTAGCAATTTTTCAACTCCATATCACTGAAAAACCTTCTCTAAAACCTCTCAACCATTTTATCAAAATTCCCATCCAAATTCAAGTGTCTCAAGCTTAATTTTGGGTCTCAAGAACTCCATTCAAGCTTCAAGTCTTCTACATCTTAACATCAAGGAAACTCCAAATTTAGGTATGTGGGTTTCATCCATTGGGTCCTTTCATCCATGGAGTCCAATCTTCCTATTTTATGAAAATTGCACGATTTCAAGTTGTATTACTTATATGTATCTATTTTTATGAAATATGAGCATGATTTATGTTTGGGTTTTATCAAATATTGTTGACTTTGCATGAATATCTATTTTAAGTTTATGCTATGAGTTATTCTTTGTCTATTGAGACTATACATGCTTCAAGTTATGAGATCTATGAATTATTGTGAAGTTTTTATATAATTTATTAGTTACCCATAATAGGGTTTTACCATGATGTTAGTGGGCTTATTTACATGACTTTAAGATGTATTGATTTCATTTTTTCATGATCTATACTCTTGCATTTTGCATGATTTCAATATGTACTCATATGTACCCACCAAGTGTTCGATGAAATGTCAAGAATTCTCAAGTTATTTACATGTTTTACAATTCAAGTGACTTCATGATGAATGTGGGATACCAAGTATGTATGAATTCATGAAATTATCTATGATTATGCAAGTATGAAGTTCAACCCTATTTACAAGATTTTACCTCTTGTGAGCCTTCATGTTAAAGCAAGGGTTCATATATGATTATAAACTACTCTCATGTTTCCTGTTAGGCTCACCATTAGAGGTCAAGTATGTTTAAGATCTACTCATGTCATGTTTCCATGTTTATTTAATGTTATTAAAGTATGATTATTTAAACTATTTTGTGCGATTAGACTTAGCATCGATGGATTGGATGTCAGTGTGGACTATCTTCAAGGGTCCATACTCCTTTCCTCATACTATGTGTGAACATAGGATTATGTTATAACCTTGCTATACTAGTAGATCCATTAAGTGCACCTTATCATGAAATCCACCCTAAAATGGGACAGGTTCCCGTTAGGGGTTTTTAGTTCTCCGAAATAGGACAGGGTCCCGTAAGGTGAAGTATGGTTTACCTTGGCAAGTAGACCACCTCTTTACCGCTGAGGAGTAATCATCGGGATTCCAAGTTGTAGCTCGCTTGGTCTTATTCTTTGTCGGTTGAGGTCTCTTCCCACATATGTATTGTGTTCTATGCAAGTTGAATGATTTATAAACATGTTTTACTTCAAGCATTGATCATGCATGCCACACTGAGATTATGCTTATGTATTGCCTAAATCTATGCATTTTTACTATATTGGCTTATGTCTTGTTGCATTTCATCCTGCATACTTAGTACATCCAAACGTACTAACACATACTTTATGCCTTCATGATATCACCATGTAGGGACCAGAGCTCCTCCAGATCATGCTCCACGTGGCTAGTGACATTATCCGAAAATAAGCTTGGTAAGTCCTCAAGTTCGGGGACACTATCTCTTTCTCTTGATATCTCTAAGACTTCTTTATGTTGAACATTCGACATTATGAGGGTGAGCCCGAAAATTGTCTTGTCCCCCGCTCTATTCTATGTTTAGAAGTGTTGTTGGAATATTATGATGTATTTATGCTATAAGCTTGATTTTTTATGCTTTTATGATATCAAAGACTTTCCTTAGTCCCGCTTCCCTTTTTATATTATCTCTTGTTGTTGTTTACTTTGCTTCTGCAACCAAGGATGTGTTATTGATATGGTATGAAGCTTGTTTGGGTCCCTTCGGGTTCCCATTCTTCATGTCACGTCTACGCCCTAGGCTTTGGTCGTGATAGTATGGAATCTTCTAGATCAAGGTAAGCTCACTTTGCATCCTTCAATTCAAGCTTACTTATGTTGTTTAGGGCCATCTTGGGTCTCCTACATCAAGCCAAGTTCAAAGGAATTTCGTTGGCTAAACGTTTTCACAAGAACCGATGGAAGGGTCAAATTTTAATGGTCATATCTCTTAGCACAAAATGAATTGGGTGGCCCACACGTATCAAATTGGATATCTTTGAATTGTCTTTCCAACACCTTCGGCTTCACCTCATTCCGAGTTTAGATCAAGAAGTTATGCCCGTTTTTGTAAAGCCCATCACATAGTGTTTTCTACGATTTACCCAAATATGATATTACGAGAGGTTTCACGGTCCATGAAACCTTACACGGACATGAGACCTCCCCAGGGAGTCCTGGAAAGACGTGTTATTTTGCTTCATTAATGTGATTTTTTGTAATTGTGGCTTCTCCTAAGGGTCTTTTATGACTTCCTATGCTATCGTAAGACCTCCAAATGACCTAAAATATATTCCTCTCATTCAAATTTATTCTTCACATTTAAAATTCTCTCAACTCTCTCTTAAGAACTCTCCTAGGTCAGGATTGAGAGATTGTCTTGAAGCTGAGGAAAAGGGCTTCTTCTTCATCAAAATTTCTTCCTATTTTTTCTTGGTTAGCTAAGGTATATGGGTTTGATTCTTGGTACCTTTCAACCAAGAAGACCCAAACTCTTTTCAAGTGATTTTCGTGAATTTTAGCTTACTTTAAATATGGATTTTTAATATTATTATGTTTTTTCAAATTCAATTGATGTATGGGCTATGTCTATTTATTGATTTAAAAGTTAATTAGGCCTTAATATGATGAAATGCATTGAAGTTATGAAGTTATGAAAGTGCATCTCCCCTTTAAAGCTTGATTTGTGCATGGGTAATCTATATTATGCTTTAAATGTGTATTTTACTTTTGTCTTTACTTGAATTTTATAATGTATTGTTGATTTAAGTTTGAATTTATATTACCCATGCTTTTTCCATCTCATTCATAGCATATGCATTCATAAACATCGAATTTTATGAAAAATATGATGTGGGTTAAGCCTAATTATGTTTATGTATATGATTTTGATATGATATTGGTTTTGATGATCATTTAAATGTGTATTGTTATTGGTTCGTTGAGCATATTGGGTGCTTGCACCATATTGTTTAATAAATAAGTTATTCCAATGCATGAGAAACATCATATTGAACTACGATTTGGTTTTTCAGCCCATGAATGAATGGTTATGAAGAATGTTTGGCTTTTAAGCCTAATTGTGCATTGAAATGATTATTGCATCATTTGAAAGCATATATATGTGTAAGTATTCTCGTGGGATGTTTTGACTTAGCACCAATAGATTAGGGGCGTCAAGGCTATCGCCAAGGGTCCTCTCCATTTCTTTGAACTATGCGCTAGCATAGCGATGGTAGCCATAACTTAAATGACTAGATCGTAAGGGATGGTTAATATTTTAATGATATGATATTATATTGAAAATCCTTCTGTTATATACTGGGTCATAAGGAAGGTGTCAATCCAATGAAATAACTGGGTCGTAAGGTGTGAAGTAGATTACCCTTGGCAAGTAATCTTCTCCTATCGGTTGGAGGTCTTCATCGCACTAACTCATGTAATATCTCGCATGGGTTTGATTTGTCTGTTGTAGTCCATCCCTACTATATATGAGCATTTTTGTGCATTTTAAGCATCATTGGTGTTCATGGCATATTGTATATTTTATCTCTTACTATTTATCTCTTTCTATATTATGTGCCCTTGTCGTCAAACACTGAATGCATGTTTGATAAGTCACATACATTGCATACTTACATACTTAGTACATTCGAATTTACTAACGTATACTTTTGCCAACATGATAACCATGTAGGGAATGATGATTACCTCCATCCTATGTTTGACAGCTAGATCAGATTTGAGACATTTCTTGTGGTGAGTCCTATCTTCCAAGGACAAGCCACCATTCCTCTACCTATAAAGTCTTGTTTATGTTTTTTACTTTGAGGGTGAGCTTGGGACCTGTGTTGGCCCCCGTCCTCTTTTATGACTAGAGACATTTTTGGACATCTTGTAGACTCTTGTCGGATATATATATTACATGTTGTATTTAAAGCCTATGATTATGGTTATCTATTGGATATGACTATTATGGATTGATTATGAGAACTATTATAAGTATATATGTTTTGATGTGGAAATATGCAATATCCTAAGTCCTGAATTGCCCCATAGAGTAAGTCATACTTACCCGCTCCTTTGTTCTTGTGTGCTATGTGAATTCATATTAATCCCTTATACCTATGACATGCTCATAACGTGAGTCCTACTTCCTCTTCCCTTAGAACTATCGTTTTACTATTTGAATGTACACTTATGAACCGATGATGTGAATATGGATACTTAAGGCTTGTTTGGGCACTCTCAGATTTCCATTCGCCATGTCATTCCTTGACCCTAGGTCCAGGTCATGACAATCGCTCAACATTCTTGGAGAAGGATGTATATGATGTCTGAATAGAGACTGCTAGATCATTGTTTGAAGGGTTAACTCCCGAGTTCATTAAGTCAACTTGCTTGATGAGTCTGTTCATTAAGCGGACATCTATTTTATATCTAGGTGAAGTTTTCCTATCTCAGTGCCAAAGTCCTTGCTACGTTTTAAAATCCTTGCAGTAGTTTCTTGCACACACTATATTTACAAGTCAGAGAAGAAAGAGAGGACTTGATTTCATATATCTCTTTGTTGAGAAGTGATGTCGCCAAACTTCACCTCTCACTGAAGGAATAAGCATTCATTGTCAAAATATAAAACCTAAGAGTGGTTATGGTCAATCCCACGGGGAATAAGGTCTAGACTTTGAGTAATTATGAGCAATTTGGTTGAATTAATCTACTTATATCCCAAAAGGGGGGTGTTGTAAAATTCAATAATTAAACCTAAACTAGAAACATGTTATTAAGAGCAAGTGTTGTGAAATCAATGAGAGAAGTAACTAGGATGTTATGTTCCCGATGAATTTCTAACTCAGTATACCCAGATAATCATAATATTTCTATTGTGTAACATGCATGACTGGTAAGTTATGATTACATAACCCTTTGATTCAGGCGAGAGGCAAATTTCACTATGTGATTTGATCCATCCCAGTATTGTTGCATTACTAACCCTTACTTTTGTTCCTGTTGAACCATCCCTTGATTCGGTTAGGTTGATTAGACAAGAGGGATCACATCAAATCCTGTTAAGTATCTCTTATCCTATTCATTACTCCATTGATCCAGTAAGTAAGAATCAGACGAGTTCTAATGTTGGCCACCATTAAAAAGCATTCTAAATGAATAGATAAATAATACACGCACATACACTTTTCAAGAATTACGGATTATCAAATTTTTACTTTGTTAGTTCTTCATTGTTCCCACAACCATAGTTGTGGTTTTAGTTGTGCATAATCATTATATATGAAAGAATAATTTTATGGAATAGCATAATTACACACTTACAAAAATTTCCATAAGAAATCATAATGTAATAAACCCAATGTAGTGTCAAAACTAATCACAAGTAACAAAGTCTCAATGTTCTCACTATGCTGTGGTTTGTCCTACTGTAAAAAAAAGCCTAAAAACCTATTTATAATAAGTAAAAGTAAACCCAAAAATGAAATAGGAAAACTAGTATCGCCAACTCGGACAAACACGGTTATGGTCCATAGATGGAATCACGGCTCGTACCTCTTATCTTGCACTGAGCAAAATCCTTCTTGAACTTATGAACTCCTCCAAAAGGCTGTCTTCAGACTTACGACCCATAAGGGGTTTCGTCTACTGACTTTTCAGCAAAAATCCTCAAAATCTTGATCCTCCAGGCACGATCTTATCCATGACTCGTCAATATGACTTGCGACTCATAAGAGACCTCATCTGATAATAGTTCAGCACTCAACATATCTTCTGATCTTTGAAATACAAACACCTATATGGGCCATAAATGAATTTATGGCTTGTCTAACCACTCGCATCTTTAACATTTGAAAATCAGCCATACACTCGACCTATCCCACGACTCATCTATGACTCATGGAGTAAACCATAAGCTCGTGGATGAGTCATGGGATAGGTCCAGTGGATTAAACCTTTTTGGGTGCCTTATTCAAGTTTTATCAACACATTGTCTTTTATTTTTCATATTCTTGTTCTTGTTATGTCATTGTTGACATCCAATTTTTACCCTCCGCAATATAAATTAATGATTGAGGTTTAATTTTAACAATTTGAAATAATTAACTTTCGAAAATTAAAAAAAATATTTTATCAAATAAATTTAATTTTTATTTTAGGAGTTATTATTTTTTTGTAATTAATTTAATTATTTCAGGTTGTTAATATTAAAAAAGTCTTCAATTAATTTGTATTAATTCGTCTTGTAATCAAATTAGTCAATCGAATTCGATTTGATTACATTTAATTAGTCGTAATTGCAACTGATTGGCTAATTTATCAATCCAATTCCCCTACCCTTTAATCCATTTTCTCAATCTCATCAGACCAATTGGTCCATTTTTTCATGACTAAATATGAACCAACCCAACCCAAAATTCCCTAGACCCGGCCCAATCCTCTATTTTCACCCAACATATTATACATACACAAATACATACAATATATGTATACAGATACACGTGACACACGCGCCCCAAATATTTTTCCTTCTTTCTTCCTGTTTCTTTCTTGTACGTCTACTCACTCTCCCTCACCCCACACCTTCTTCGCCAGTGAAGAACAACAACAACCCAACACCATAATAATCCCAAATTTCTTCCATCAGTACGATTTTGTTAGAAGGAATCGTCCACGTGTCCTCATCTCCCCACCCATCGTCCTTGCTCGAAATCAGGCCATCCACCTTATCCCTTTTTCCAATGGATTTTGGAATTCAATTTGGAAATCTTATCAAGAATTTCATCCGAAAATTCATAATTTTAGAGTTGGGTTTCCCCTTCAATCGTTGCCCTAAAATCGCCTTTAGCGAAACATTTGGGAGCAGCCATTCCTCACAAAGAGAACCCATAAAAATTCTAGTGATCAGCCTTTCTCCACCATTAAAATACCTCTAGCAATTTCCTAAGCGAGTTCATTTTTTTTAATTTATTAAGACCAGAAGCTTCCATTCTCGAGGTTAAGAAGCTCATTGAAGACTCTATTCTGTGGAGAGGATTCGTGTCTAGGTTTGAGGTCATCTCAGCTTGCTACTGTTTTCCTTAAGACCAGAAGCTTCCCTTCTCGAGGTGAACTTTTTTCCTTTTCCTCTACTGTTTCAGATCGTCCAATGTTGTTTCCTGTTCATATATTTAGTCATTCCACCTTCATTTAGGTTTTTCCTATTTGTTTGGTATGTATATTCCTTTTGAGTTCGACTTTGATTGGTATGTATTTCTTGAATGAAATTGAACTTTGTTTTGCTGCCTTACCGTATTGAGTCTCCATTTTCGTCAATCTATTTAGATGAGACTAAGTGTTGACTCACAGTAGTCATGAAGTTATTACGCTATATTCATAGAAATTAGTTCATTTTAGCATTTGGTTTAAGTTATGTGAACTTGAATGTACTTAAATAATGCTTGCTGTTAAGGTGTTTTTATAAACCTGTCGTGGTTCTTTTGTTGATGATTTTGGTTCTGTAAGATGTCAACAGTTTGCTCTCTTGTTATGGTTTCGTTTGGTTGGTTATTTCTCTTTTGAATGTAGCTGACTACGATAAGATATAGGTTTTTTGTAACATGACTATGTGTTGTTGGGACTCATTTCCTTGTTTGCTTAGTTGAGTTTAAATGAAGATGTTGTGGATAGGAACAGGATGATTTAATGGGGTTTAGCTATTGTAGGTGTTCTTACTCATAAGTTAGTTATCCACTGTCGGGTTCTATTTTGTTCTTCCCAGAAACATACTTCCTAATTTTAAATCAAATGTATGAATATTTTATGGCATGTATCATCATTTCGGTTCAATATAGGTAGGTGATTTACTTTACTGTTTTCTTCAAAACTTTGATCTTTTTTCATTGACTAATGTTAAGCATATAAGCTATTTTATGTGCAAAATAAATCATGTCTTTTGCTCCAATATGCATTGGATTGCCCCTGTTTTGAAGTTTGGTTTCATTTCAAGCACTTTCAAGGGTTAAAAATGGTTTCATTATGGTATCACAGTATCATCTTTTTAAGTCCTAGTTTGAGATTATCAAATTTTATTACGTGAAGGCTTCATTACTGTTTTGCATCAGTCTTATTTCCTAATTTTTTTGTGTATTCATTTTGGTTATCAATACCACATTTGAATTCATAAATAGTCACCTTTAATCTTGCAGTTGGTTCATCTAATTCTGAGTATTGTAGTTTATCTTTTTCATAGCCTAATAACTGTTTGAGTGGGTTGATTATATGACTTTAACTTTGAAGGCTATGCCTTAGTCTTTTCCTAGTCTTTTAATCATCTAGACCATTATTTGAATGGGTTGATTATATTTCTTATGTTACTTTATTCATTCAATCATTAGTTTCATTTTTGCTGATTGAACACATTGTTTGTTTTAGCTCCTTGAGACCCATTTTCATCATTTGTTCAAAATTTAGTGCTCGCTATTCATTTTATTCTGTCCTTTTAGTTTTCCATGGAATCTGGTGGCTATAATTTATATCCATGTAGTATTATCTTTTCTAATGCACCATCATGAGCTTTAATCTCTTTATTCCTGTTCTACTACATGTGATTCCTCTATGAGTCCTTTTGGACTCCACCCTTATATTGAGTTGTTTCTTTATCGAGTCAGCCTCTTCATTCGAAAGGAAGCTGTTACGGGACCTGGGTACTATTTTATAGGTTAATAAAGCAAAATTGCAAGTAATAAAGTGGTTGTATACATTAATATACAGATGATATATGCAACAGTGATATAGAAATATGGCTTAAGAGCCCAAGGAGCAGCAACCTTTGGATTTTTGGGCCAGGCAGGACCCAGTCTCTTATTTAGAATTAGGACAGGTTTTGATTTTGGCCTACCAAGCCCAATACCTTAGCATGCCAAGCCTAATACCTTAGTGCTTTGCTTATTTCTCTATTTTATTGTGTTTATTTGATTGTCTTGTTCAATAACTCTAACATTAATTTAGTATTATTTGTTTTAATCTAATTGATTTCCTGAGAGTCAAACCATTTTATGATGTCTCCTATTTTAGTTGTCTTTTGAATATTTTGATGTTAAAATTCCTATCAAAACATTATACTTTACAAAATTTCTTCAAAATAGTCCAAGTGTTTTTTTCCCTTGAAAATGATCATGTTTCCTCCTTTTTATACTTGGCCATTTCATGTAGACTTTTCAAAGTTAGTCAATATTTCCTGACTGCCAGATAACCACATGTTAGTAGCCATTTTGAGTGCATAAAACCTTTTCGAAATGGAAATGTGAACCCAGATCCTTTTCTTTGGATTTTAAAAGGATCTTTTCTATTTAAGTCTTTTTAAAATGTTTTATTAGTTTCCTAATTATCCCTAAAATTAGGTGGCGACTTTGAAATTTTGAAATTTTGTTTATACTTAAATTTAAGTAGTAAATCAAAATTTCGAAACACAAGTCATTTTCCAAATAATAGTCACAGTTTAAGAATCTATTCATCACTAGATTCCTTCCCTGTTTGGTGTGATTTTCCTTACTCCTGCCACCAGCAATTTAGGTTTTTGGCCTAGTTGAGTTGCACAATATCTAACCTATGGAACCAGGGCCACTTTTAGTAGTCATCCTTAACTTAGGCTTTTTGCCTAAGTCGAGGTGCACAATATTAAAGGAAGGACCATTGTTAATTTCAAGATCACACAATCAACAAAGCTTGGTTACTTAGGTGTTTATGAAGAAAAGGGTACATGTAAAGCTTAAATAATAGGATCAAGGAATACATCAAATATTTGGTTGGTTATTTTAGGTTAAGTGTACTAATATGAACAAAGACCTAAGATCTTTTAGAAACCAACCTACCTAAAGTCTTAGTTAGAGGAACAGGGCAAGTTCTGAATTCAAAAATAGTATAAGAATCACAAAATAAAGCTCACACACACTTGTCGTTGATTACACAACCTAGTCTATCAGATCTTTTCATCACAATTAAACGTCAACTTATAAAAAAGAACACTGCTAATCACTGATTTCATATGGTTGTTATCAAAATTACCTAACAATATATTAATCACTGTCACGACCCAAGCCTAGGGCCTAGACGTGCACAACGAATGGGGAACTCGAAGGGACCCCAAACAAACCTCTTAACATATCGTTACACACCATTTCTCGCGGAAGCAATTAAAACACATAATAAGAGTAGAAATAAGGGAAGAAGGGCTAAAGGGATACTTCCATAGCATAAGTATCAAAACAAGAGAGTCAAGGCTCAATACATAACATGCCTAACAACACCTCTAGTACATAGATAAGAGCGGGGTCCAAGAAAAGCAACCAGACTCACTCTCATAGTAAATACACACATATAAGAAAGATGGTCTTAGTACATAGTAGGAGATCATAGGCATTATCTTCGGAATGGAGGACTCACCAACTAGCATGAGAGAAATCGTACGAGCCACGTGGAGGATGATGCTCAAGGGGGGCTCTGATTCCTACATGGTGACATACTGTAGGCATAGAGTATGCGTTAGTACGTTTGAATATATTAAGTATGTAGGATGCAATGCAACAAGAGATAAGCAACATAATCAAAATGTGTAATCATAGGCAAAGTGTAGCATATAACAATATGACATACATGGGAGATGCTTGAAGTAAATCATGCTTATATAGATATAATACATGTGCAAGAAAAGACAATCATTATAGAGTTCAAAGTTTATCAAGGTACAAATCCTTTGATTGGTTGGTGGATCATCAAATCCTACCACCCATGGTGATTGAGGTACAAGCCCCTCAACCCGGTTACCAAGGTACAAACCCTTTGATTAGTTGGTGGATCGTCGCACCCTACCACCCATGGTGATTAAGGTATAAACCCCTCAACCAAGCTACCAAGGTACAAACCCCTTGATTGGTTCGTAGATGGTTGCACCCTACCACCCATGGTGATTTAGGTACAAACCCCTCTACCCATTTGTCAAAGGTACAAACCCCTCGGTATGGTTAGTTGGGCTCACATCCCCAGAGTAGGGCATGGTCAATGTCCAACACAATATAAGAAAATATCATATACATACATCCATTTCATCATCTTAAAGTCACTCATCTTCTAAGACATGCATTGGACCTTCAATTCCTCTAGAAATCATAACCGGACATTTTATCAAACACTTGGTGTCTGTCCAATGCTAGCGTAAAAGCATGCAATTAAAGTGTGAAATCATGCAAAAAAATCTTGAAGTAAATCATCCCACCAATACTTGGTAAAACCATCATACAATATTCATCAAAATCCTTCATTAGAACTCAAGATAGATCCAAGATTAATAGCTCTAAACATGCATAAACAGTCATACTTCTACAAAACCCCAACATAGTTCATAGTCAAAATCATAATAGAAAAACCATATGTAAAATCACTGTATTTTAGGTAAAAAGGAAGCTTGGGCACCATGGGTGAAAGGACCGAATGGTTGAAACCTACATACCTTGATTTTGGGGAAATCCTTGAAGAGGATCTGAATGGAGACTTGAAGCTTGGATGAATTCTCTAAGTTCTGGAAGAGTCTTGGACAGTTAAATTTTGAGAGAAATATTATTCTAAGGGTTTGAGAGAGTATTGGGGAATGTCTTGGATAATATGAAGGTAAAATATGGATAGGTTTAGGTACTTTCATGCATGAGAAGGCTTAGGCCCAAGACCCAAAATCCTTGGACCGAGATAAAATCAGTGGCAACAAAATATATAGGTCCGCATCTGGTCCGCGACGCGGACCTATCCTAGAGGCAAAATTTATACTGGTCCTTGATGGAGGCGCATCGTGGTACCATAGCAGACAGACACTGGATAAGGAATTTTTGGAAAATTGAAATTGCGATTTTGTTTCTCTAAAATCAAGGTTAGACCCATACTGCACTCATATTTTCCCCCTGATCAAGAATATGAAGTTGGATTTTCGATATCACACACAAATTTTGAGATATATGAAAATTACGATTCTGGACACTTTCGAGGCACATTTGCTGTCACTTTTTAGGGTCGTTTCAATATCTCCCCCTTGGGAAAATTCGTCCCCAAATGTCAAAGAAAACTATATGAGAGACGTAAACATGATAATTTCAGCCCACATAAGGATGCAACATTGCACTTAAACATCATTTCAAAAATCTCAATATCATGAACTTGTCAATTAAACATGAATGAATACAATGACATGAGGGATGAACTTAAGATTTGGAACCATAAAGAAAAGCTATTAATGTGTTATCATAAGCTCAAATAGAATGAAGGAGGTACGGATATTGCTTTTGCATGCCTCCTCCTGCTCCCCGAGTGACTATTGACTTGACGATTCTTCCAAAAGGCCTTGGCAAACACTACCTCCTTATTAATCCACTCTTTCCATCCATCCATCCTATATCTCCACCGGGATCTTCTCCTAAGCCGACTCAACCTCCACAATGCCCACAACCTCAAAGAGTTCTATAGCACTTGAGTCACCAATTCATTTCCTCAACCTAAATGCATGAAGAACCGGATGAAACGTATCCCTATTCATAGGCAACTCCGATTCATATGAAACCTTAACAATCCTCCTCAACACTCTATAAGAACCTACAAACCATAAACTCAAATCCCTCTCTTGTCAAATCAGATCACGCTCTTCATGGGAGACACCTCCAAATAGACCCAATCACCAATACTAAATTCAAGATCCCTTCTCCTCACATTGGCATAGGACTTTGACGACTTTGGGTTGTTTCAACCATTCCCTAACTAATCTCCACTCCTCCATAGCCTCCATAACCAGATTTGGACCCAATAAAGCCATTCCTCCTACTTGAAACCGCCCAATCGGTGATGTACAACGCCTACCGTAGAGGGCCTCAAAGGAGCCATACCAATGCTAGAACGATAGCTATTTTTAGTATCATCAAGATCACTCTTTCTCAAGTCATCCATACTAGGAACATACAAACTATCTTGATACCTAAGGGCACTATCTCCCCTTTTGGAGCAAACCTCCACCTTGCCAATGCTCACCTTAGCCTTTAATTCCCACAAGGAGGGATCAATATCTTGCTATGCTTCTACCTCATCAACCAAGGAAGATTTTTTAACCACCAACAACCACAATACCACCATAGTCAACCGGTAGACCTCCCTAGTTGCCCCTTTGCTACAAACATCAACATGAACTAGGCTACCCATGGACACCCTATCGAAAGCACCGACTATATCATTAGCCCTACCAGGGTGTAATGCCCACTCATATCATAATCCTTGAGGAGTTCTAACCACCTTCTTGTTACCCTCAATGCATATCTATCGTATTTAGCAAACAACCACTCATCCCCAAAAATTTGCAACTCTCCCCCGAAATGATTCATGAGCCCTAAATAAATCGAGGCTCAATCACTAGAGGCCAAAATAAACATGCCAAGGTAGGGTTTTAAGATCCTATTCATGAAACCCATAAACATAGCTGATGCGATAGTCAAACAACCAACCCCATCATGACTCAAAATGCTCACTCCTAGTCTGAAAAGACACTTAGGGATATCACCTACGCTCATCCTCACTTGGGGAGAAAACCCGAACTAAAGATCAATCTTAGAGAAGTTAGCCTATTGTAGTTGACCAAATAGATCGCCCATCCTTAACCATCATATTATACTTTACGGGTTCTACACTCATTGGAAGCGTAATATGTATGCAGTCAAGTCGCCCCAAGACCTCCAACCCATCAAGCCAAATTCAACAAAGTTCACAAGAGAAGACTGTATGCAATTAGAACATGGGGCAACCCTTGTAGACCTTTTAGTCACAACACACACACGAAACCTATTAACACAAAGGAATGAAACAAAAAATAGCGACTCTTGGACCTATCAAATCCCCCTACTCAAACGTCAGTCACAACATTAGCCTTACTTTGGGTCAACTAAGTCATAGGAGAAGCTAGAAGAGAACCTATTCACAACCTCCGATAATAACCCGCTAAGCCCAAGAAGTTCCTTATATCCGATGAAGTCAAAGGTCTAAGCGAACCCTCGATCACTTCTGTGTTTTTAGGATCCACGTTAATACCATCCCCCAACAACACATGACCTAGGAAGGCGACCTCTTGCAATAAAAACTTGCACTTCTCATGCTTAGCATACAACTTCTCTTCCCTAAACATTGTAGTATTACTCTCAAATGAATCGCATGCTCCTCCTCACTTGGGAAACAAACTAACATATCACCACCAAAAAATCGCTATAAACTTAATAAGGTAGGGACGAAAGACCCTATTTATGAGACTTATAGACATAACCGGTGCATAAGTTAAACCAAAAGGCACCACCCAAAACTTAAAATATCGAAAAGGACATTCACTAACTCATTGATCACCGAAAACAACTCAATAGAAATAACTTAGGTTCAACACCCCTAGCTCTTATAAGATGACAAATGCAAACCTTAGAGATCAATTGTACCTTAAGAAAAGAAATGGATCTACATCTCTTGCTACCACTTGACAATCTCCAACTCAAAGACGGGTTTATTAGGGAATTGGAATCTAACTCTTCGGGCCGTCTGATCCAAGGGGACACATTATGCATGCAACTATCTACCCCAAGTATGACATCAAAATCCACCACATCAACTCCAACAAGTCACAAGGCAATACGTAATGCAATACAAACATGGAACAATGCCTATGAACTTTGTAGCAACAATATGCTCAAAAGAAAGGGAAGGCACCAAGGTTCACATAACAACTCGGGACACAAAAGAAGCCCATTAGCAACCAAAAAGAATAATGAAAGAAATAGTGGCAAGTCAGGCCTATCAATGTATGCACATTAAAGTCAAAGGAAACTTTAACATACCAGTAACAACATTGGGTCATCCCTCCTTGAGCCTCTTGATTAACGTACCGCCTTGTTCAAATGGTGGACCATCCTTATACCTCCTTTGAGCATATGGACAATAAACTAGCTTGTGACCTACTTCACCACAACTGTAACAAGCATTAGTCTTCCTTAAGAACAAGCTACCAAGGTACCGTCCACACCTCGGACACTTAGGATTAGTTCTCCCTTCACAGCCATCTTGCCACTTTGAGTTAGACACCCCATCAATAGCCAACCTCTCATCACCTCCCTTACCCTTATTGCATTTACGAGGACAAACATGTGACCTAACTCTCCACAACCATAACAAGCATTAGTTCCCCTCAAGCATAGGACATCGTGGCCTCTACCAAATCTGGCACCATAACACCACCAACTCTACATTTGGGACTTTGGAACTTACCCCCAACATAGGCCCTCTAGGACTCACTGCCCCTCATCTTACCATTCGATGTTTTGGGGGTACTCACTGGTTGTTTGAATTAAGTTGTCAATTTAGTCATTGCTTTGGCCAATACCCATAGAGTGTTGCTAGCCTATGCATTTGATATATCAACGTCCTGAGTAGCTTGAGGCATATTTTGAAATGCGATGATTAAAATAAGAAATAAGCATAAGGGGTCTTAACTTTATCACACGATATAGATCAAAAGAAGGGAAACATTTCCTAAAATGCCTCATATCCTCTCATTTTTAGTCAAGGCGCACTTTACAACAATGAATAAGACTCTAATCGACGTGATATGATGGACTCCGAGGATCATTAACAATCTAGTGCTCTGATACCAAGTTTGTCATGACCCAAGCCTAGGGCTAATACGTGATTCGGCGAATGGGGAACACAAAGAGACCCCAAACAAGAGACTTAACTTATCATTACACATCATTGGTCCTAAAAACAATTAAACAACATTATAAGAGTAGCAATAAGGGAAAAAGGGCTAAAGGGATACTTTCATAAAATAAGCATCAAAATAAGAGAGTCAGGACTCCATACACAACAAATCCAACAACACCTCTACTACATAGATATAAGCGGGGGCCAAACAAGCAACCTGGCTCACCCTCATAGTTAATACACACATAAAAGAAATATGGTCTTTGTACACAGCAGGAGATTATAGACATTGTCCCCGAAATGGAGGACTCACCAACTAGCTTGAGAGAAATCGTACTAGCAACGTGGACGAAGATGCTCAAGCGAGGCTCCAGTTCCTACATGGTGACATCATGTTAGTACGTTTGAATGTACTAAGTATGTAGAATGCAATGCAACAAGACATAAGCAACATAATCGAAATGCATAATCATAGGCAAGGAGTAACATATAACAATATGACATGAATGAAAGATACTTGAAGTAAATCATGCTTACATAGAACATAATACATGTGCAAGAAGAGACCATCATTGTAAAGTTCATAGTTTATCAAGGTAAAAACCCCTTGATTGGTTGGTGTATCATCGCACCTTACCACCCATGGTGAATGAGGTACAAACCCCTCACCCCGGTTACAAAGGTACAAGCCCATTGATTAGTTGATGGATAGTTCACATGGTACCAACCATGGTGATTGAGGTACAAACCCCTCAAACCAATTGTTATGGTACAAACTCCTCGGCATGGTTGCCTGGGCTCACAACCCCCCGAGTAGGGAATGGTCATTTTCCAACATAATATACGAGAAATTCATATACATACATCCCTTTTGTCATCATAAAGTCATTCATTTTATAAGACATGCATTGTACCTTCAATTTCATAAGAAATCATAACCGGACATTTTATCAAACACTTGATGGATGTGCAATGCTACTGCAAAACCATGCAATTAAAGAGTGAAATCATGTAAGAAATCTTGAAGTAAATCATCCCATCAATACTTAGTAACACCATCATACAATATTCATCAAAACTCTTCATCAAATCTCAAGATAGATCCAATATTCATAACTTAAATATGCATAAACAGTCATACTTCTACAATACCCCAACATAGTTCATAGTCAAATTAATAATAGATAACCCATATATAAAATCAACTTTGAAATATGTATTTTAGGTAAAAAAAGGAAGATTAGGCACCACGGGTTAAAGGATCCAATGGGTGAAACCCACATACCTTGATTTTGGGAAAATCCTTGAAGAAGATTTGAATGGAAACTTAAAGCTTGAATGAATTCCCTAAGATCCTGAAGAGACTTGGACACTTGAGTTTTGAAAGAAATATTAGTCTAAGGGTTTGAGAGAGTATTGGGGAATTTCTTGGATGATATGAATGTAAAATATGGCTATGTATAGGTATTTTCACGCATGGGAAGACTTAAGCTCTAGGCTCAAGACCCAAAAGCGTTGGACTAATATAAAATCACTGGTAACAAGATACATTGGTTCACCTCTGGTCCTCAATGCGGACCTATCGCAGAAAAAAAATTTACACTGGTTCGCGATGGAGGCACGTCATGATACCATCGCAGATACACACTATAAGGGGTTTTTGAAAAATTGAAATTGTGATTTGGTTGCTCTAAAATTGGGGTTAGGCCCATTCCCCACTCAATTTTGTCCACTGTTCAAGAATATGAATATGGATTTTGATATCATGCATGGATTTTGAGATACATGGAAATTACAATTTTGGGCACTACTGTTGGGCACTACTGAGGCACATTTTCGGGCACTTTTGGGGTCATTTCAATCTCAAAAAAATTGATGGGTATTATTTTTCAGCAGAACTAACCTATGCCATAGATTTTAGTACAATATGTTACTAATACTACTTACACTTTCTAAACATGTCAGTTCAATAGAATGTAGATGTCTTTAGGGAAAGAACACAAGTAAGAAAACCCTACCGACTCAAAAATTGGGATTGTTAAAGGCCTTTCTTACTCAGACTTTGCTGAAGCATATAACTACCCACACCTCATCGAAAAAGATTTGCATTGTCCTCAATGCAACAAAATAAACCAAAATTGGTATAGGGGTCAAAAAGGAACATACCTGGGTGCCTAATTTATTGTTGTAGCATGACATAGACAAAACGACTACACAGACTTCACCAAGTGCCCCTACTTCTATCTTTAGATCATTAGGTCCCTTAATAGACTGACGGATGTTGAAGACAACTTCTTCATCATTTAATCTATCCTTGGGTTAGCCTGACTCCACGTCCACTAGTGCTCATCCATTGCCTTGGAAGGACTTCCCAAGATGATTGAGACTTTGAAGTCGACCTCACAATCTAGAATCACAAAATCTGCAGCGAATATGAACTTTTCCATTTTGATGAGAAAGTTGTACAGTATCCCCACAAGCTTCTTCACTATCTTGTCAGCCATCAACAACCCCACATGCTTATTTGGTGTAGGGGCTCCCAAGCCTAATTTCTTGAACACTGCAGGTGGCATTAAATTGATGTTGGCTCAAAAGTCACATGATGCCTTTGTAAAGTACGCATATTCGATGGTGCAAGGTATGGTGAATGCTCTTAGATCCTCTTTCTTCTACTCTAAGGATGTTGTTACAATAGCATTGCAATGTTGAAGCTCTTGCGAGAGAATTTGGCTTACCGTCCTTTTCTTCGTCACTAGGTCCTTCATGAATTTGGCATACCCGACCATTTTCTTCAATGCCTCAATGAGGGTAATGTTGATAATTAGCTGCTTTAACATGGACATTAAGTGTTGAAACTTGCCTTCTTCCTCCTCCTTTTTAATCCTTTGAGGGAAAGGAGGTGTAGGCCTAGGTACCATTTCAATTTATATAGCATCACCACTTCATCGCTCATCCAATCCTTGGCTCTTTCATTCCTAGTCTCTGCATCTTTTCTCTTTACTATAGCTTTATGAACCTCATCATCATCTACCGTTATCAATAGGTCGATGCTCTACTTGCCACTTTGTATCTTCATTGCCATGCACAACCCATCATTCTTCAAAATCTTCAAAGTGTTGCGTAGCAATGTACTTTTTTGATGCTCGTTTTTCCATATAGACATCTAACGAAATTGTTGCTTCAGCTGCTTGATAGCATAGAATGAAACTCAATTTTCTGATTAATGCTTGAGCTGTTAGATTTCATCCCCTTCAAGGTCTCATTCTGGGTGTTAGCCTTCTTCAACAATCTATCGAACATCTCCTTAATCCTCGAATTACCAATCCATAATTATGATTTTGTGGTGGCACATAAGGACTATACTGATGTGCTGTCAAAATACAACACAATTGATGCCTAAAACAAGGAATCTTGTGAGTTCTTAATGCGACTTTTTATGATTTTTATGTATTTTTGTGTTGTTCTTGTAGAAAAGTTAGGTTGGCATGATTTTGGAGAAAAATTACAGATTTTGCTGAAGCATAGGACATATGAGCTCACCTACGAGTCGTAGCTCAAGCTACGAGTCATAGGGTGTGGTCATAGCAAAGAACAATGACAAAAAGCTCAGAAATCTACTAAGTGGAGGTCACATCTACGAGGCCATCCTACGAGTGGTAAGTTTCACTAAGACTCATATAGGTGGACTCGTACTAGGAATCAGAGACCTAAAATGTTGGATCAAAAATTGAAGGCCTAGACTACGAGAGGAGCATACAAGTCATTGCATAAGATGCCAAGAACCAGATACGAGACCCCGACTATGACTCGTAGGTCACCCTACGAGTTATACCTGTGAGATATACTAGCTACCAGCTGTCTTTTCTGTGTAAATTTTAGGGTTTTTTTTGTAAACACTATAAATAGTTTAAGTTATTGCTTTATTAAGGGAGATTTGAAACAAAGAAGAAAATACAATCTTTGAATATTCTCTCAAGGAAACTCTTAGGTTCTTAGCTTAGTTTATATTTTTCTCTTGGAAAACCCTATAGTGAGAAGTGCAAATCTTGCTTTGAGCTTATTATCAATCTATCATGCTTTTTTTTACAACTTGTGGTGTCTTCAAATCTTCATAGCTTTGGGTAAAACTCTCAATCATGTCATTTATTTGCATTTTTGTTTGTTTTGCCTTAGCCATGAGTAGCTAAGCACCACAACTTGAGGTTGTAGGAACCATGGGTATTTGACATGAGATAACCAAGGTTTATTTTTTTATTATTATTTTTTATGGGGAACAGACCTATGCCAAAGTGTCCCCACCCCTTTGGACGGTCAGGGGTTGAGCTACACACCCTAAGCCTTATTATAAATAGCAAAGCTAAACAGAAAGATACAAGGAGGGGAACATAATGCCTAACCTCCATCCTAGTGGTGATACACAAAATAGCCAACTTGCTAAAGTCGGCCAAATTGTCCCCATAACTAAAATGATGAAAAATTAGAAAAATTAAACTTAAGAAGAGGACTCCTCTCATTACAATAACTCTAAAAAAGCATATAAATAAGGGAGACTCTCCCCTTACATAGTGAAAGAAAGAATCTACACTACATATATCTTGGAAAAAACTAAACCCAGGCATAGCAAAAACCAAGAGACATCTTGATCAACATGCTAGTAAACTCAGAAACTATGGCAGTTCCTTTATCCTCTTTAACTTTCTTCTTCTAAAACTCATCATCCCTATTTTGTCAAGAAAATAGCAAGCCTTAGCATCGTTAGGCAAATGTTGATCCTCAAAGATAACAAGAGGAGCATTAAGAGAGTGACTGAACTTAGTCGAAACATCAGTAACATGATTTGCTTCCCTATATGTATGTTTGCATTTGAAGTCCTGAAGTGAGGTTATGTAATTATGCATCCTAGACAAATCTTGGGTGATGATACATGGAGGTTTAGCTTGGTTTTTCACCCATTTAAAGAGTAGTTCAGAATCCACCTCCAACACAACCTTATTCATACCCCATCTGGATACACCAAGCGATCCCAAAAACAGCAGCCCCCATCTCAGCATGATTGTTGGATCCCAGACCCAAAAGAGTGGAGTAAGCATACAATAATTCACCCTTACTATCTCCCATTATAACCCAACCTCTAATTAGGCCTGGATTTCGCAAAGAACTCCCATATTCAATTTAACCCACTGATCAGGAGGTTTAATCCACTGCACAGGGGTGATTCTCACTTCATGTACACAACTTTCAATCAGCAAAATGAGATCCTTCTAATTGGAAGGCCATTGAATGTATAGAAAAATAGAATTGAGAAGAAGGTTCACTTCTTTGATCACCAGATACATGACTCTAGCTAAATTAGATTGCCTACCCCTATATTTACTTCCACACCTATTCTTCCATAAGTTCCAACAAAGAAATATAGGAACAACATGCAAAAGTAGCTTATGAGCAACATTTTTATGTTCAGTGCCCCACCATCTCATGATATAGTGATGTAAAGGAAGTTCAGATCAATCAATACCACATGAATCAGCAAAAAATTTCCAAACATTCACAGCAAAGTGCCCAATCACAAACACATGTTCTAAGTTATTCAAACCTGGACTATAGTAGCAGTAACATGCACGAGGATCCATCAAAAGCAACTCAGCTTCTTATTGGTAGAGTTTCTTCCTCAAGGCCCTCCAATGCAGAAAAGAGCATTTGAATGGAATGTCCCTATGCTAAGTAAACTTGTTAAGGTTAGTATAAGCCTTGTGTTCTCTGATAATCTTCCAAGCAGAAGAAGTGGTGAAATTTCCATCACTTTTTAACTTCCAAATTGCCTGATTAGGGATGTCATGCTGCAAGTGGAGTTGAGTAGCTAAAATATCAAGTATATGCTTAGCTGGGCCAGATTAGTGACAAGCCGAACATCCCATTCCCCATTGTGTGTAAAGCTAGCCATAGAAGAATTGTTAAATCTATTGGTCACATTGTTGTAGTAAGCCAAAGGCCCTACCTCCAGCCAGTCATCCCACCAAAAGGAGCAATTGCCTGAATTAAGCATCTAGTGGATGTTTGGTTCAATGTTGTGCTTTTTGTGGGTCATATGCTTCCACACAAGTGATTCTCCAGTGTCCCATTTCTTGTTCACAGTGTTAGATCTTTGACAATAGTTAGCTCTCAAAAAAGAACTCCATAAAGTAGTCTTGGATCTAAAGATCTACCAGTGTTTGTATTGGAAGGGTTTGCAAACATAAGTAAGCATTCTCATCCCAATTCCTCCCTCTGAATAAGGAAAACTAAGGTTCTTCCATAAAGACCAATGATATTTCTTTTTCTATTCAAACCATCCCTAGAAAAATTCAGCACACAAACCTTGTATTTCTTCATAGTAGTAGAGGGGGGTGAAATAGCTGACAACAAATGAATTGGTAAAGATTGCAACACATGTTTATTCAAGGTTGCTTTGCTGCCAAAGCTCAAGATCCTTGACTGCCACCCTGATATTTTAGCAACCACTTTTGAAACCGTATCAGAGAAATATGTAACTCTTTGCCTTCTAATGAAAATGGGACAACGAGTAGATACGTAAAAGGAGCTTGCTTCTGAACAAAACCAGTGACTCTTTTCCCCCTCTCAGCAGTACTTCCTAATGCACTATCTGGGATAATGAAAAAGCTTTTGCTTGAATGAATTAACTTGCTAGCCTGACATCCCTTCATATGAAGATAAGCATGCATGATCAGCTCAAGGGATCTACTTCTCCCAGAAGTGAATAAGATAATATCATCATCAAAACATAAATGATTAATCTGTGGTCCTCTCTTTTCCATAAAAAAGCCATGGAAATTGCTATTCTGATAAAGCTTATTAAGCAGTCTAGAAAGAACCTGAGCTCCGATTATAAAGAGAGCAGGGGACAATGGGTCACCTTGTTTTAAGCCTCTAGTAGAGTGAAAGAATCCATGTATGGCCCCATTAATAATAATAGAATATCAATTATTTGAGATAATCCTCTATACCATATCAATGAGCACCTCCCCAAGTCCCATTCTCCTCTTCACCAGACAAATATAAAACCAAGAAACCTTGTCATAGGCTTTTGCCATATCAAGCTTAATCACTACATCACTACCTATGACAGGTTTCTTAATGTGATGAATAATTTCCTGAGTGAGCATAATATTCTCTGAGATGCTAGTACCCTATACAAAAACCTGATTGATTTACTGAGATCAGGTTAGGTAAAATAGCAGCCAACTTAAGACACAACAGTTTAGATGTAACTTTATTCACAAAGTTACATAAACTGATGGAGCTATATTCAGATAATTTGTTGGGATTGTTGATCTTAGGAAGCAAAATCAAGCATGTATGAGTAAAGTATATGAGCAAAATTTGACCACAAAAGAAAGCTTGCACTACAGCCAACACTTCCAATTTGATGATGTTCCAGCAACTGTGAAAGAATCTACCATTCAAGCCATCAGGTCCAGATGCAGAATGTGGACTTAAAGAGAAAACAGTTTTCTTGACTTCTTCAGTATTAGGAATTCTTTGCAAAACCTCACTCTGGTCATGTGTGACCATACCAGTAATACAATTAAGCACTTGTTCATCAATAAACTTGTCTTCACCAGTAAAAATCTATTTGAAGTGACTATAGACAGCGTCAATAATAGTTTCATCCCCCTAAACCCATTCCCCTGCATCATTTTTAATCTGATAAATGAAAAGTTTTCCCCTTCATCCCCTTAGCAAAGCATGTAAGTACTTAGTATTAGCATCCCCTTCCTGAAACTAGTGTAACTGAGGTTTTTGCTTGAGAACAGACTCCTCCTATTTTAAGTATTTGATATACTCAACACTCAATCTATGGAGAGTAGTTCTATTCTCCTCATTATTGTTGTTGATCAACTCCTCCTCTGCAATTCTAATTTTTCTCCTCATAGTCCTTGACTTTAGTATATATATCCCCAAAGTGACACTTTGACCATTTGCTGAGAGTATTAGATAATCTCTGAATCTTTTGATGTAGAATCGACATGGCATTACTACTAGCTGGTTTCTCCCAACAACTTTGAAAAATGTCTAAGAACTCAGGTTGGTCAGCCCAATAATTTAGAAATCTGAAATACTTAACCACATTATCAACTCTAGTTGTCATCTCCATTAAAAGGGGACAATGATCTGAACCCGCATAAGGAAGATGAGTGGTAGTGGTGAGCGGCATAACTTCCAACCACTTATCTTTAACCATAGCCCTATCAAGTCTCTCCCGAATCCTAAATAAAGGACCTCTATTATTCCATCAAGTATATTTAGAGCCAGCAAAAACCAAGTCTACAAGTCCACAACCTTCAATAACACCTATGAACTCACTCTTCTTCATATTGTATGGAATGCCACCTTTTTTCTCCTCGATAGCAATAATAACATTACACTAGGGAGTATCACTATGAATCATAGATAATTGCAGCAACATGTGCCACAAAGGCCATCGAGTTAATATGTACACTTGACATAAACAAAGGTGGTGATGAATTTGTAAGGGAACTGAGCATGTTGGATTTCATAAGTGACTTGTTGTTCATCATTTTCTAGCACTTTGCAGTTCACATCATTACACCAAAACACCCATATCTTTCCATTTGGATTACACACATCCTGCTCCATTTACAACTGGTTTCTATAGCTCAATAAATGAGAATTATTGGAGAAAGGTTGCAGGATAACAATAATAGATAGGTGGTGAATGTTTTCTAGAGTTTGATTTCTTACTAAGGCCCCCTGGGTATTAATGCCTGTTATATTCTAGATGATTGTATTAATTACTGGGATGATTTACATATAAAGAGCCTAGTGTTGCGTCTGCCTAAAGTGACAGGTTGTTTGGTGATGGTTTGCCTTGTCCCCTGATCTAATTCATTCCTCTTTGTGATAAACCCTGTTCTTAAGCAACTTGCTAGGTTTGTTCCTGCAAGTCAACATCATGGGAAGGGCTGAATGCCCTAATAAGGTGCTAACTCAATGCTTCATCCTCACCTTCATCATTCAAAGCTAGGCTATCATTATCCATCATCCTCAGAATGAACAACATCATATTCATCCTTATCCTTCTCAAAACTACTAGGAAGAGCAGGATCAGTATAAGTGTACATATGTTGGCATCATCCGGTGGTTCTCCAAGTGTTGAATTGGACTCCTAGAGGTGTGAACACCATTGGGTTGGAATCATCAAGTAAAATGAATTTCTTAAAGACTTTAGGTTGCTGATTCTAAAGGATTGTCAACATTTATCTCAACATTTCTTGAATCCGCTTTTGCTGCCTGATTTTCTACAAACTTTTTCTTCATAGCCTCTGTTCTTTTCTTGCTGGGATTATTTTTACTCTTAGATCCACTAGTACTTGCAATAGTCCCCAACTCTCTGGCTATACTTCCTTCCTTTTTATTTTGTACAGAAGTGGATCTATGATTAGATGTTGGACTTTTACAGATCTGAGTTACTGGTTTCTCATAATGGTAGCAGGAGTGTGATGCTGCTCAACTGAATCTTGAATCATTCCCCTCCTGCCCCCACTAGGGTCTCTTTCCAACCTCCCTCCAATAACTGCATCAGTAGAATTAACAATAATCACGAGGGGGCTTGAAGATGGGTTACAACATCTTAAATATTCTTGGGTGAAATAACAACTATAGGGGGTTGATCCTTATGACAAGGATCTTCATCTTTCACAGATGATGTAAACTCAATACCTGGGCTTTTTACTTGTTGCTGCTGAGATGGTGGTGTTTCTCCATTGTGTTGATTAGCATTCACAGTCAACTCTTTTTTTTTGATTTCTTCTTCTGCACTTGCCATTGATCCTCCCTTGGAGCAGTTTTCCCTGTGTCCTTACTTTTGTCAGCTTGTTGATTCTGTTGCTGAATCCCTTCTTTCTGACCATTATTATTTTTTACTTCCTGATCCTGCCCAGACAAACATTATTTTCCTCTTCTTTTCCCCTACTAGCATCCTCCTCCCTTTATTGGATCATGTACTTAATAATATTATGTTGCTGATGCCTGCAATAAGAACAATACTTAGGAATATCTTCATATTGTATCAATTGCCCCTTACCAATAGAAATGTCATCTTCATCAAAACCCAACCACATATGTTGTGTTTTCTCTCTGGTGATGTCCATTTGCACTCTAACTTTGGCAACACTTCCACTGGTCTTCTGTATGGATGTAGAGTCCAAATATAAAGACTTACCAACTGGGGACAACAAAGCAGATAGAACTTCCATGTAATAACAATGCTAAGGAAGTTTAGGCAGTGTCACCCAAACTGGTAAGATGGAGGTCTCTTCTTCAGGTTTGAAAGTGGGAGTCTAGAGTAGCACCCTCATCAATTTCCCTTCTATATACATGTTTTGCTTGGTCCAAATATTAATGTGGTCAGCCACCTTGTCAAGATCAATATAAATGTGTCTAGAATTAAAGTGTGCAGTTTTGACTCCACCCACAAGCAGAGTCTATGAGATAAAGCTTCTTCTGATGACTTCCATCCTTGTCATGGTGATAGGGAATTTACCAAAAAAAGTGAATTTACATTTGTCATCCAACATACCTATATATTCCTAGCAGGGTGACCTTGCGTGGTTGTTATTTTAGGAGGAGAAATAGAGATACGCACTTCATTCCTAGCCTGATTCATCTTACGCTTGGTTACAAAGGATTGAATAACAGTAGAGGGGCAGGTTTACCTGGATGCTGGTTAGCAACAGGGATCACAGGATTGGTCATAACAAATTTATCTTTGCTCATTTTATCCATTGGATGGTTATCCCTACTTTTATTGGGCTTCATAACATCAAAATTTGAAGAGATTTTCATTGGCGTAGGATGATTGGGGCCCTATTTATTATGAGTCTGTCTAGTGGCATTTCCCTTCTTGTCATTATCATCACTAGGACTATGCCTCACATTACTAACAATGTTAGCTGCCTGAGTAATAGCTTTTGATGCAAGAAACTTACTAGAATTATAAGGGCAATCTTTAGGATCCTTCAGGCCTATCATCTGACCATTGTTCACAATTATTTTAGATTCCTGGTTCATAATCGCTTGCTGATGAACACTTCCCCCAACCATAGGGGAATTGACAACCATCTTTCCATGTAATTGCTGAGTATCCTTATCTTCCTTCAAGCCACGAACTGGTTCCTCAAAATTAATAGCCTCAGGTAGGTGAACTCATCAGGATCAATCAACTGAACATGATTTTGATCATCATTAATCTCATTTCTCACCTGTAGTTCCTTGCTTTGCTGATCAATGGTTGGATTTTGCGCAACAAAATATGACTAAGACGAATTATGGGTCTGCAAAACCCTAATTTTCAAATTCGAAGGAATTTGCTTAACTTTTGGGGATTTTTCTTCTAGGAGGTTTCCCATGTTCCCAGGTTTGAAACATATGCATCTTGATCCACAAATATCTCCGGAGATTCATCGCTGCCACCAGAAAAACCCCTGCCGTTAATTCCTCTAGTGGAATTGGCCCCAAATTGGCTGGTAGGAGCCTTATGACCAGGGGAGTCTTTTTCCAAAGATCTATCATCACAAAAATCCTTGGATGTTTGATGAATCTTCAGGCGCATTTCAGGTGACTCAAATGCAAATCCCCCAAAAATTGCATTGCTCGATCTGCTAATTTGCACGATGGATTGGTCTGAATTTCTCACCAATGATAGATCAAGAGATTGGGGTTCATCTTCATCTCTTGTAATTATATGAATCTTCCCAAATAGCAAGGGAAATAATTTCCTAAGCCTGCGACAGTTCTTCCTTTGAAACTACATCAGTGATCGCCTAACTGAAATAGAGATTCTTAGAACTGTCGCCTTGATCTATGCGCGTGTCACTTTGAGGATGATGTGCCATGGCCAGGCGCCCCTGATGCAACAGGTCTAGCAGTCAATTCCCCCCTACCGGCGCCTCACACGCCATCACGGTGAAGCTGGCAGTGTAGAGTCTTTAGAGATCATTTTAGAGAGAGAGTAGAGAGAGAAAAAATGTTGAAAAATGAGCAAGCGATCTAGGCTTATTGCATTTATATGATTAGGGTTTTGCATGTATTATTCATTTCCCTTCGTTATGAATATCGTTTGGTGGTGGGCAACACTAAACTCTGCCTACAATCACGGTCCCAACCAAGGTAGTGACGAATAGGAAAAGGGAAGTAGACGACAGAGTTCAATTGATTTGTTCTCATCTAATCAACTAAACTTGACCAAGGGGAGGTTGACTGAGCTAATAGGTAATGGTTAGTTGGCATGCCATGGTATCCAAGCAAGCGCGATGCTGAAATTCAACCTTCACCTTCACAAGACTGTTGGATGAACCTAAGCTGCCGTCCTGCATGCGAATCTCCAATTGTAGTTATGTTACCCAGGTTAGTTGAGTCAAAGAACCATGTGGAACACAATTCCCAAGTTGTCCCTAAAGTTGATTGTTTTTCCACATCATAGTGCAGTGTTTATTTTATTTTGTTCTTGAATCCCAAAAACCCTCCCATTTAGAGATTTTAGTTAGTGATACTTGAAATGATTGATAGTCAATTCTTGTAGTCAACCCTGTAATCTCTGTGGATTTAACCTAACCTTTGGTTAGCTTACTTGTTGACAACGACCGCTTTCTTATTAGAGTGTGAACAACAATAGAAATTATGGCATCGTTGCCGGGGAATACAACTAGGTTTTTGACTTGATTTCACTATTAGTTAGTTCTAGTGTTGATTTCTAGAGTCTCATGTATTTTACTTTTGTTTTTATTTTTGTTATTTGATCTTATTTGCAGGGTGTACTAAGGTGTATGCCCCATACAAGGAGCCAAGGCAATCCCCTAGCTCCGATTAATTTGGAGATCCATCGATTATTTAGAAGAATGTCTCAAGAGAATGAAGATGTTGCAGTTGAGGAGGAGATA
>JAPFFP010049175.1:0-31776 GCA_026153255.1 Solanum medicagineum
AGACCATGTACAGAAAAAGTGAAGTCATGTTTCGTACGTCAGACACCGGGGCCCCAACGGCCCAGTCATATGCATTCTCGTTTGGCTTATTATCATCATTTATCTATTTTAAGGCATGCTAGAGGTACAAATCCCATATGACAAGCATAATACACGTATAGTACAGGTTAGTTCTCGCGGGCCTTATCGGCAACGGGTGCCAGTCCACCCTAACGGGGCATGGGGTGTGACACTACCACCGGTGATAAGATCATCCTTGGCTAGGCGATTCTTCAACCCTTAGGGCTACCACCCATCAATAAACAATATACTTTATCTTTCAATTACCTTTGAGATGATTCTTTTGGTGGTCATAACATTGGAGCTATAGGACTGTAGATGTAACATGTGACATGTAGATAATCATACAAGACAATATGATAATGAAAGGAGTACGTTCCATAAATAATGAAATCCGTATGAGATGAAACAACTCGTGAACTTTATTTAGCAACAAGAACCCATGTAACTTGGTATCCAAGCATGTATGTAGATTTGAAGGTGACTATGTATGGGAGCATATGAACATGTGCCAGAGTGTAGACAGAGTTAATAGTTGTGTCGGAGTTGGTAAGCGCCTTTATGAGCCAAGGAAGGATCTATGTTTCATGCCAAACAATACGAAATCAAGTAGCCTTACATACCTCGTTGTATGACCTCGCTATTACCTTGAGATAACCTTCCCTTCATCCAAATATTTATCTACAACATAGTAGGTGATAAAACTATCATTAGCAGCCAATAGATACATCTTGGCAGCCCAATCTCACAAGAAAACAACATACGGGCAGCAAGCTGGTATTTATAAACCCGAGCGTATTCTTTCAACCTTTCCATCCCTAATCGTATTTTCTAATATACATTATCATATACATATCATTTGCAGCCTGTTTTAGTGCCATAACAGTCTTACAACAACCCACAAAGCACAACACATAACAATTCTACCCAACCTACAAATGGACAGCATAACGTTACACCCCTTTGCCCCATTTTGACGTCGACAATTCCAAACCCGTTCCAACTTTAACCAAACTGTTCTCAACACATCTATACATAAAAACAGCCTTGAACCATCCTCAAAACAGTAACAAATCAGTCCTTAAGGATGTGAGGCGATAGCCTTCCATCCAACAGCCCACAAGTTCATACTAAAAAATACAAATGCGATATCATATAAGGACTCACTTTTGTGGACTGTAAAAGTGGTGAAGCAGCCTAGTTACACTACTATAAAACCAAACTTTGTTAAATACATAAGTATTACTTCATAATACAGCCAATCAAGTAGAGAAAAGCCTCTTAATTAACAAGAAAAGTGTACAACAATCCTTAGAATACAAGTTGTCCAGAATTTCCAGCACAACATACTAGCATATACTTCTTGTTTTTCATGATGAAACCATACTAAATACACAACTATGATTACTTACCTTTTCCTTCAAGATTCAGGTTTCCTTCAACAACCCTAGAGGGTTGTGTTAGCTACTTTGTAAAGTGAAGTAAAGAGAGAAAGAAAAGTCTTTAGGAAGCTGAATTTTTCTCCAAAGTGAAATGACTTAAGGGCTTTTTGAGCCCTTTATAAAGGGACTTTGGGCCGACTTACTCTTGGACTTTTGACCACCTAATACCACATATTATTAAGCTAGTTATGCAGCAGCTTGGCCTTACACTTGGGCCTAATTGGGTCTCAAAGTTGATGGGCTTGGGCTGACCATTTTTCCAACTTTCTCTTCACTTAGTTTGGGCTCAATTAGCCAAGTGGATTGTGGTGTACTTGTGCCCTTTTTATATTCTTCTTGGGCTGAAAATAAAGTCCATTTATGATAGTGAAACATGGTCAAAAGTTACAGCCTTAACATGGACTTTATTCACAATCAAACTTGGTCAAATTCAACGTCGAACCTTGTCTCTGTTTAGCTAGTAATTTTAAGCTAAGCAAGTAGGTGATTCACCTACTAGCTTCTTGAGTCCTACAAGCACCTTAATTCTCTTACTTCATTTAAGGTCGTGATCTTCTTAACTCGACTTAATACTTATTTACACTCGACCCTCTACAATATTAGACATACATATCGCCCTTTAATTGGAGATTCAAGCACTTTTAAAAATGGGCGCTAATTTGACCAAATCATATCATGTTTCATTTGCATAGTACTAGTATTGTAAGATGTGGGCTGTTACATCCTCCCCCCCTTAGGAACATTTGTCCTCGAATGTTAGCATAAGTGGATAGCTTAACCAAGTTTAAATCTTTACTTACACAAACGTTTGACAATACACTAAGTATTCAATCACACATACCTATTGGTGTCCCAATTCTGCATGTCAGACTCCCTCTTTAGCTTCAAATAAGTAAGGGTATTTTGCTTTCATCATGTCCTCAGCCTTCCATATTATTTCTTCTGCTTGCTGGTTCCTCCAAAGTACCTTCACTGAAGCTATTTCTTTATTCCTTTGCTTCTTAAATTAACGATCTAGAATAGCAATAGGTACCTCTTCATATGTGAGATCTTCTGTAACCTGCACGTCTTCAATAGGAGTGACACGAGATGGGTCACCTATGCATTTTCGAAGCATTGAGACATGAAAAACTGGATGAACCATTGAAAGATCTTGGGGTAGCTCTAGTTCATATACAACCTGTCCGAACCTCTTAATAATCTAATATGGCCCTATGTAATGTGGGCTCAGTTTTCCCTTCTTACCAAATCTCATAACCCCTTTCATTGGAGACACCTTTAAAAATACCTAATCCCCTACTGAGAATTTCTGTCCTCTTCTTCTAGCATCCGCATATGATTTGTGACGACTTTGGGCTGTTTCTAGCCATTGCTGTATTACCTTAACTTTTTTCATGGCTTATTGTACTGGATCTGGCCTAAGCAAGGTGATTTCACCCACTTCAAACTATCCAATTGGTGATCTACATTTCCTTCCATATAAAGCTTCATAAGGTGCCATCTTGATACTCGCGTAGTAGCTATAATTATAGACAAATTCAATAAGAGAAAAATGGTCCACCCAACTACCTTTAAAGTCCAATACACAAGCTCGCAACATATCTTCGAGTGTCTAAATGGTGCGTTCTGCTTGACCGTCTGTTTGAGAGTGGAAAGTTGTACTCAAATTCACTTGTGTCCCTAAACTCCTTTTTAAGGACTTCCAAAACTTTGCAGTGAATTGAGCCCCCCGATCAGACATAATGGAGACCGGGACTCCATGCAGCCTTACTATCTCCGTTTAGCTAGTAATTTTAAGCTAAGCAAGTAGGTGATTCACCTGCTAGCTTCTTGAGTCCTGCAAGCACGTCAATTCTCTTACTTTATTTAAGGTCGTGATCTCCTCAACTCGACTTAAAACTTATTTACACTTGACCCTCTACAGCGTTAGACATACATATTGCCCTTTAATTGGAGATTCAAGCACTTTTAGAAATGGGCGCTAATTTGACCAAACTTTATCATGTTTTATTTGCATAATACTAGTATTGTAAGATGTGGGGTGTTACATATACATCATGTTAGACATCACTTATTTTGAAATAAACTAAATTAGATAAGAAACTCATTTGTTTTGAAATAGAGAAAGTAAAAATATTTTATTTGAATAATATATAATACTACTAACAGTAAATTGGGACACAAATAACTAATTTCATCTTAATTTTCTTAAATAATTAGTAAATTTGAATGAATAATTTTAATAATCTTGACAACTAATATGTAACAAAGGGAATATCTTTTACCTTTTTACAATAGTAAAACAAAAATAAATTGAAAGGAAAAATATATTTTTAACCCCATACAAAATGTATACAAAACTAATGAACTTATCATAAAATATACATGGTTGGAGCATGGTAGGGTGGGGGTTATGTAGATGAGTAGGCAGAAGAGCAGAACCACCCTTGTGATTAGATGTCTTTGTTCCTTTTCTATTAGACCATACAATCAACGGTCGATCTCACCCATGACTATCATTTAATTAGCATGTATGAGTTAGCGGAATGTCCAAGTATGCTATAGGTTTTATTCTATATGATATTTTCTCCGTTTCAATTCAAATGCCTTAATTTGACTAGTCATAAAATTTTAGAAAAAATTATTAAAAGGAAAAGTACACTCCTTGTATGGTTAAGATGCTTGTTAGAGTCTCTTGGCTGCCTTGACTCCAAACCCCCTATGCGGTACTATTTCTTTTTGTTTATTCAATTTTAGTTTTAAATTCAAAAATTGTCGGCTAGGTCTCTTTAACATTTCATTAAAAACCTATGGGCCCCACTTTAATTTATTCAAAACCAACCCACTCCATTTTATTTTGGGAATAGATTGAAATAAAACTTTAAATCTGAGTCCTTTATCAATTATTGTAATGACCCTAAAAATTATTCTTTACTTCTCGATAAATGTAACGACCCCGAAATTTTGTCTACTTGAGTTGAAATAGTGCAAGGGGATTAATATACATATATATATATATATATATATATATATATATATATTAATATTTTAATGAGATAATGCCCTTCGTGGCATGTTTTTTTTTAATTATTAGTATGTAATTGCCTCTTGCACTAACTAGGTGCATACTCTTTTAAAACCACTCAATCTTGTCATGTTAATGCCCCAATAATGTGAATTTGTTATTCTTTCTTTTGGAGGAAATGAGGCAGCGGTTGCCTCTATAAAAGGATGGAGCATTCTTCTCATTTGCAGCAAAACAGAGAGCAATACACGAGAGAAATATAATATCTGTATAAATATGTATATTTTGAGAGTTTTATTAGCTGAAAGGAGGTGTTTTATTGTGTAGAGCTTCAACAATTTTATTCTTGTAAGTTGCTCCTATTTTCTAAACCTTTTATAATAAGATATTTTATATAAATGAGTTTATTTTCGTGTACTTTTAAGTACTTTATTATGAAAATAATATGTATGATGAATTTATCTTGATGGATCAAAGTTAAGTTGAGGTGTAATTGGCAACAATTGCTCATAATTTATATATATCGAATATAATATTATTCTTTAAGTTGTATTATATTACTTGGGGTATTTAAGATTAAATCCTAGACTTGAAATTTTGAAAATTAATAGCGAAATTGGTTGGTCTTTGGGTCTAGGCTAGACATATAGTAATATGGGTTTTGTGAGTTTTGAAATCTTATGGTAATAGTTATTTGATTAGATCGTGGTGCTACGGATTCCATTCAAAAAGGACATGCCAAATTGTTAGATTGGTCGTGATTTGACTAAGGCAAGTGGACTTTCAAAACTTTGTAAATTCTCGTAGAATTCTCAAATTTTCCTTTCTCCTACATGTGATTTGTGAAATATTTTAATATTATAAGAAATGAGATGATTAAAAATGTGAATGCGAGTTGGCGTGTTATTATGGTACTTGAATTGATAAAGGTGGTGAAGTGATGAGAATTCTATATTTTTGATACATATATTGTTGTAGTTGAAAATAATAAGTGAATTCATGTCATGTTCATTCATTCCATGACATGCATATTTGCATTGATTCCGGACATTGATATAAGTGAGATGAAAAATATTAGGACCGAGGTCTTTACCGGTCGAGATATGATGCCGAGGTTTTTGCCTGCGAATTTATGATGACATTGTGATGCCGAGGTAATATGCCAGCGAATTTATGATGATATTGTGATGTCGAGGTAACATGCCGGCGAATTTATGATGATATTGTGATGCCGAGGTAACATGCCGGCGAATTTATGATGATATTGTGATGGCTCCATTCGAAGCATTGTATGGTAGGCGGTGTAGATGTCCGATTGGTTAGTTTGATTCTGCTACAACAGACTCATTAGATGCAGACATTCTGAGTGATGCTGTGGAAAAGGTCGATATGATTCAGGATCAGTTGTTGACTGCTCAGAGTTGATAAAAGAGTTATGAGGATAAGAGGGTTTGAGCCCTAAAATTTATGGAGGGTGATCACATTTGACTCAGGGTATCACCCATGAAGGGTGTGATGCGATTTGCGAAGAAGAGCAAGCTGAGCCCTCGATTTATTGGCCCATTTGAGATTTTGGAGAGAGTTGGAGAGGTGGCCTATAAATTGGCCTTGCCACCTAGTTTATCATCTGTACAACCTGTATTCCATGTCTCCATGCTTCGGAAGTATTTTTTTCGATGAGTCTCATATACTCTCATTCGATTCGGTGGCATTGAATCCAGACTTGTCGTTTGAGGAGGAGCTTATTGCTGTTTTGGATAGACAGGTTCGCAAGCTTAGAAACAAAGAGATTGCTTCTGTGAAGGTACAATGGATGAATCATCCAGTTAGAGAGGTGACTTGGGAGACGGAGTTAGAAATGCATGCTATATATCCTCATCTTTTCGAAACTTTAGGTACTCTCTTTTAGTTTATGTTCAAGGACGAACATGATTTTTGGTGGTGGATAATGTAATGACCCCAAAATTTTGTTTACTTGAGTTGGAATAGTGCAAGGGGATATTATATATATATATATATATATATATATATGTTTTAATATTTTTAATATTTTAATGGGTTAATGCTCTTAGTGGCATGTTTTTTTTAATTATTAGTATATAATTGCCTCTTGCACTAACTGAGTGCATACTCTTTTAAAATCACTCAATCTTGTCATGTTAATGCTCCAATAATGTGAATTTGTTTTTCTTTCTTTTGGAGGAAATGAGGCAGCGGTTGCCTCTATAAAAGGATGGAGCATTCTGCTCATTTACAGCAAAACAGAGAGCAAAACACGAGAGAAATATAATATATGTATATTTTGAGAGTTTTATTAGTTGAAAGGATGTGTTTTATTGTGTAGAGTTTCGACAATTTTATTCTTCTAAGTTGCTCTTATTTTCTAAATCTTTTATAATAAGATATTTTATATAAATGAGTTTCTTTTCGTGCACTTTTAAGTACTTTATTATGAAAATATTATTTATGATGAATGTATCTTGATGGATCAAAGTTAAGTTGAGGTGTAAATTGGCAACAATTGCTCATAATTTATATATACCGAATATAATATTATTCTTTAAGTTGTATTATATTACTTGGGGTATTTAAGATTAAATCCTAGACTTGAAATTTTGGAAATTAATAGTGAAATTGGTTGGTCTTTGGGTCTAGGCTAGACATATAGTAATATGGGTTTTGTGAGTTTTGAAATCTTATGGTGATAATTATTTGACTAGATCGTGGTGCTACAGATTCCATTCAAAAAGGAAAGAACAAAGTGTTAGATTGATCGTGATTTGACTAAGTAAGTAGACTTTCAAAATTTTGTAAATTCTCGTAGAATTCTCAAACTTTCCTTTCTCCTACGTGTGATCTGTGAAATATTTTAATATTATAAGAAATGAGATGACTAAAAATGTGAGTGCGAGTTGGAGTGTCATTGTGGTACTTGAATTGATAAAGATGGTGAAGTGATGAGAATTCTATATTTTTGATACATATATTGTTGTGGTTGAAAATAATGAGAGAACTCATATCATGTTCATTCACTCTATGACATGCATATTTGCATTGATTTCGGACATTGATATAAGTGAGATGAAAAATATTAGGACCGAAGTCTTTGCCGATTGAGATACGATGCCGATGTCTTTGCCGGCGATGATGTGATGTTGAGATATTTTTTAGCGACGTTATAATGTCAAGGTCTTGCCGGTAATTATTGCATAAATGCATTGCATTTCACCCCTGCATACTATTGCATAGCATGGTGTTATCCTTATTATTGATTGTGCTATCACTCTTAGCTTGTGCTTTGGAAATTGTGACGTGGTGAAATATCATCTTTATTATGTATTATGTATTATGTATTGTTGGGTCGGAATAACTTTCTATACAGGTTGTAGTCGTGGAGATTGACTGGGACTAAAGGAGTTTGTGTATTCTATTAGACTTCCTTTGTTTTGTTAGTTGACTTGCTGGGTACCGCGTGGTATTTGGTACTCACCCCTTGCATCTACACTTGTGTAGGTTGTGAACCCGGGCAGTGAATAGTATTTCCCCGTCGAGGATTATCAAGAGACGTAGAGAGGTAGCTGTTGTCATCTGGCTGACTCTCTTGTTCCTATTTCTTATGCACTTGTTCTATTCAAGAAGAAGGACACTGTGACTTGTGTTTCTTTGATTTTCTGTATTATTAGTGGCTTGTACGCATGACAACCAATCCTTGGGTGGTATTTAAGTTGATGGAAATTTCTCAGTTTTAGTTATCTACTCTAGTTAAATTACTTCCGCGCGTTATGTTTATTATCCCTTTGAGTTAAGGCTAACTTATTCTGGTGGGATGGAGCAATTGCCATCACACAATTTTTCGGGTCGTGAAAATAAAATTACCGTTTTAGCCTTTCGACAGCTTCCTCAAGTCATGTTTGATTGGTTCTGAAGGTTGACTTTGGAAATTTTGAAGTGAGTTTGGGAGACTTAAGTTGTCAAATTTTGAAATTTTGAGTCATTTGGAGATTTGAGTATTGGAACGAAATTTTGTTGATTCCATTAGTTTCAAAAATTGAAAATTGGTATCGAAGAGTTTTCGATCAGATTTTGACTTGTTATGTTGATTGTAGGTCTGGAGTTGAAAATATATTTAAAGTTTGGTCAACATTTCAAGTTTCGGTGCCAAATTGAATTCTTTTATGATTCTAGTAGTTTCAGGAGGCGATTCTAGTACTAGAATGATTTTCTTCATAAATTTTAGGTGTTTCGATAGTGTTTTAGCTTTTTAAGTGGCAGAAACCAGTTTAGTTATGGCTTATCGAATTTATGTCACACCCCGAGTCTACCCGCTAGACGTGACTAGCACTCGAGAACCATCGATGGTCCCCAAGTGAACCATTGCCCTGGGTTGACATACTCAACTGGAAACTTTACATACATGTAGAATCCTTACAAGATGAACATTTTTTAAAAATATATAGCAAAACTCAAGAGTCTCAATCATGCTTAAACAAAATCTTAAGAAAACATCTCTTAATACATTAGAAATAATGCTTGATATGTCTGGATAAAAGACTAGACTGACTCACTAACTCTATCAATGAATCCTCTACTAAACTGAGATAGGTGCCGCAACAAAACTCACAGCTATCTGACTGTAAAATAAAGTACATAGATTAAACTAGCTAGAGTTCCCTGAAAGCAAAGAGGTCACACCAACTGTCTCTGGAAAGCTATCATACTGAATATCTACTATCATGTAGATATCTAAATCTGCATCATAAAATGATGTAGCGCCAAAGGCATCGGTACGTGGAATGTACGGTATATAAAATAGCCAAAACGGAAACTCAAAGTAGGCAATAATTTTAAGGTAAATACAACATATCTCATTATAAAAAGCATAAGTAATAGATGCAATACATGCTGAAAATATAAACATATGTTGAAAGTATAAATGTAAAACTTGTTTTATCTTGTGGAGTTTCTCTAACTGACAACCACCACTATGTGCTTCATGGTGATACAACGTCTTGCCCACGCTGTCAGAGCCGTCTCGTACTTTACCGAGGTAAGGGACGAAAAACTAGGGGAGTGGATCCATCCCAAAACTGGATCATGTCAGTGGCAAGTGAGGAATTGTCTTCTGGTACAATCCTATCCTACGCTGGCTACATAGTTTATGAATTCAAGTTATGATTACACTCGCTCATATCGGTGCTCAATACTACTCCCAAAATAACTTTTATAATACTCATAACTTCAAGATTAAGACATTTCAAAATGTCTTCTTATTCTTTTGGGACTTAGCCCAACTTTAGCTTTTCTCAAACTTTGCTCAACTCAACTCTTTTCTTTGTCTAAGAGTTGTATCAATACAAGGTATTTCAACATGATCTTTATTTCTTAGATATCTTGCAAACACAAGAGCTTAAATTACTTCTTAAACTTAACTCAAAATTGTAAACTTTAAAAATTCTCATGAAATAGATAAGAGTTCTAACAATTTCAACCATAGTTGTAAATCTTGTCTTAATATCTTAATTTAATAATAGAATAAACAAGAGTCATGATCCTTATCAAGAAAATATGCATGAATAGTATCTTGATGAAATTCACTAATAATGGATGAAACTTTGATCTCAACTCATAATTATGATCTTGGGTAGAAACTAGTAGTTAAAGATACTAAAATAATAGTAGATTAATTTTTTGGAGGGCCTTACATACCTGAGGAATCAACTTCTTGGAAGAATTGGAGAGGATTCTTGAAAGCCCTAAACTTGCCCTAGAGTATACCCTTGAGTTCTTGGAAGACAATTCTAATGTTAAAGAGGTGAGATAGTACGTTTTAGGAATTTATCGAGTGAAAATCGATGTACTTAATGCTTAAGAAGGGTGAAATAAAAAGAAGAAAATTTCACCCCGTACACCATGTCCGCGTTGCGTTCAGGGGCGCGGACATGTGTATTTCACTAAAATTCAAAATTTCCAATTTCTCGTCGAAAATAATAAATAAAAAAATAAAGTCTAGTTAGGCGTCCCAGGCATGTCGCAGCCCTAGGCGCAGAACTTCACTGTTCGAAAATTTTTTGAAAAATTATTTTCTGATTTGGTTGCTCTAAATTCGGGTTTAAAATATTTTTCCCATTCAATTTTTCGCGGTAATCACAAATCTAGTCTCGGATTTGCAAATGGAGCATAGGAAGACGTGTTATGGCACGATTCCATTCTAGAGGTATATCGGTAATTTCACGAGTGTTACAATATCTCCCCCTTGGGATCATTCGTCCTCAAATGATGAGGATGTTGTGGTTTACTCAAGGCACGAACTGTATTCAAGAACATAAACAAGCCAAACTACACAATTGAAGCAATTATCAACCTCAAGAATAGAGGTGAGAACTTACCTCTAGTATCACCATAAAAAGGGATAGATAGAATACACTAACCCCAATACTCAATACTGAAATAGTTAACTCAATGATAAACATCACCTTGATGTAGGAACTCAACTAGCTGATGGACATCACATCTGTATAGAGAAGAAGGTTACCATCTCAAACCCTGATGAGTCGTGGAAATACGACTATTGTAACGCTTTAAACAAAGGATTTTTGCACGTTCTCAAGCAAATATGTTATTTTGATTTTTGTTTTTGTGAGTTTCCAGGAAAAATGACTAGGACATGGAGAAATGGGTGAACTATAGAAAAAAGAATGAAAAAGAGCTTAAGGACGAGCCTAAAAAGCAAAAATGGAACCAAGTGCGGGCACACAGGGACCTGCACGGCTTTTGTACATCTACACAGTTCGTGATATCCATCGCGGCTCAAACTTGGTGGTTGATGGAATTGACAAGAAGCGAACGGGAGGCACAAGAGACCAAGGCATATCCCATGGCACGTTACAAACGTGCCGTGGGAGGAGAGATGGGTCGTCCAACCTACCGTCAAAGTGACGTGAAAGCCATTATCATCGAAAGTCAAAAACTAGGAGCTAAGTGGCATGAGATGGGACGTGTCACGGGCTGTGTGACCAACCACAGTCGTAACTTGGCCCGTGATGTCGAATGGAGCTGGAAATTGTTCAAGGCAAGTCAGACGGTCCGTTTCATGGATCGTTTAAACTCACACGGCACGTTCAATGGCACGTGGAGTAGCAGTACGAGTTGAAGATTCTGCAGGCTAAGTATGACCACACGGACCGTTACACGGTTCGTTCAACGTCTCAGGGGCCATTTAGTGGCTCGTAGCCATGCCGACGTGATTTGTCCTATTTTAATTTGGAAGGTTTTCTTTGTATATAAATAGTATTTTTATTTTTAGTTAGTCTTGGATGGCTAGAGATAGAAAATACTAAAAAACACTATTTTCCTTGAGATTCCACAACACTTTGGGATTTTGCTTATCTTGTTCAAGATTATAACTCATGGATCCATTAATTCTTCAAAAGTAAGTCATTTATTATGAATTCTTTGTATCATTGTGGGTTCTCTTTCTTGAATATGCTAGGCTAAACACACAACTAGGGTTGTAGGAACCATGACAAATCAATATGATAGGCGAATATAGGGTAAATCTTGGGATTGATTGGCGTATATATCTTAGTAATCTTCATTATAATTTGTTCCTTGATGAGTCGACACATTAGGGTAAGCATTTATTCATTACGTGCCCGAAAGGGATGTTTTGATTAGGAAAAGATTACGACGGAAATTTAGGGTTTTTAACCTAGTCTAAGAACTTGAGACCGAAATGTGAGAGTATCCCCGGATTGATAAGAAGGGTTAGCAAGTATACGTTCTAAGGCCGAAAGATGATGAGTGAAATGCATCTAAGAAGGACCGAGAGGTGAATTCGATGTTACATAACTTGTTAAATCTTATATACATAATCATAAACGAGTTTACCACTAGATTTGGCTATCACACTAGATGTCATGGGGAACACAATCCTAGCTTCACATAACTTGCTTGAAATCTAGTAGTCCTTGCACTGATTTATTACTTTATTTTAATAACTTAGTTTGAAAAACCAAAACCCCATATTTACTTTATGCATTTTTGTTTTGAGAATAGATATTATATCTGAAAACGGTGCTAATAGATACATTCTCATGCATTCCCTATGGGATCGACCTCAACTCTGGTTGAGTTCTATATTTGATTATCGACCGCTTTACTATTCCTTTTGGAGTGTAATTTTGGGCGGATCAAATTTTGGCGCAGTTGCCGGGGAATACAGCAATATAATCGTCTATTAGTTGCAATTTTTTAGTTTGTAATACTAGTCCCTAATTTTGCTTTTGTTTTTTTTTTTTGTCTATTGGTATGGAGCCAGCATTGCATACTAAACACCCGAAGCAAGGGTGAAGCACTTGGTCCCTACGATCCCGAGCTTACTAAGTCAATTCATAGAATGAATTCCCAAGAACACGACACAGCTAGATGGAGAGAGTTGGTCATGAATCCTACATGTGGGGGCAACGACGGTCTAGGTGACGATGAAAATGCTGGAAATGAGGTACCACTAGCAGCACCATTTAAACAGGTGTTACTGCCTGGTGTACTAGCCCCAGGACCTCAACAAACCCAAGCAGTAAATGATGATGATGAGGGTGTTGGAACCACTGGAGCAATTGTACTTCCCCCACTACCCGTAGGTGTTAAGTTTACTATCACCAGTACTATGTTGCAGATGCTACAGTTGAAAGGGTTGTTTAGCGGAGTAGCAACTGAGGATAAATCATCATGTCCTAATCTTTTGGCGATATGTCGATCATCTGAGATTCTAGGGGTTAGTCAGCAAGCAATTAGATTGAGATTATTCCCATTATCTCTTTTTGGTGCGGCGACTAAGTGGCTGAATTAGCTTCCACATAATTCCATCCGCACTTAGGGAGAGTTAAAGGAGGCATTCTTGGAGAGGGTCTTCCCCACATCAGGGCAGTAGAAAATCACATATGACACTGGGCCTCACAGGCAACTGCCGAATAAAGCACTACGTGAGACTTGGGAGAGATTCAGGCAGAAGCTTAAGCAGTGCCCCAATCATCTCTCATAGATGAGCACTTGAAGGCAGTCTTCTAGAGGTCTTGCAACTTTGTGACAAAGCTGATCATTGATACTGTTTATGGGGGATCATACATTTCTAGGACTTTCCCAGACATAGTGGTGATCTTAGACCAGGTAGCCAAAAATAACATGGCATGGTACACTAGAGATGGTGATTGTTTTGGGATCGTCTTTGAGATGACTGCGGAAAAGCGATGAAAGGAGGAGGAACAGGATCAAGACATGGCCCACATGAAGACCCACTTGGACTTGCTATCAAAGTGATTCTTAGACGGAGGCGCAGAAAAGATAAAAGTTGTAGACACAATGCCCAGGTACAAGGATTAAGGTTATAATTATGATGATGAGGATAACTGTGTGCCCAGTATTGAGCACTAGCACAAGGTAAACCCACCTATGCAACAGGTGGTGAAAAGGAGATCATCAAGTAGCTGGATGTTGGGGTGATATACCCCATTTCTGATAGCAAGTGGGTCAGTCTAGTGCAGTGTGTCACGAAGAAAGAGGGCATGACAATGGTAGCTAACGACAAAAATGAACTGGTCCCATTAAGACCTGTTACTAGGTGGCATTGACTACCAGAAGCTAAATAGATACCTTGAAGGACCATTAACCCATGCTCTTCATGGATCAGATATTAGACAGGTTGGCTGGTAGAGGGTGTAACTGCTTTTTGGATGGGTACTCGGGCTACAATCAGATATCTATAACCTTAGAGAATCAGGAGAAGACTACCTTCACATGCTCGTATGGGAATTTTGCCTTCAGGAGGATGCCTTTCGGGCTATGCAATGCCCCAGCCACCTTCCAGCGTTGTATGGTGTCGATCTTCTCTGACATGATTGAAGACACCCATGAGGTATTTATAGATGACTTCTCTGTAGTAGGTGATTCCTTCGATACATGTCTGTTGAATCTTAGCAGGGCACTACAACATTGTGAGGAGGCTAACTTGGTTCTAAATTGGGAAAAGTTCCACTTCATGCTCAAGTAGGGGATAGTTCTTGTCCATAAGTTTTCTAAGAAGGGAAGAGAAGTGGATAAGGCGAAGATCAGGTTGATTGAGAAACTTTCGCCTCCCATATCTGTGAAAGGGTATCTAGAGTTTTCTTGGGCATGCAGGGTTCTACCAACGATTTATAAAAGACTTCTCTAAGATTGCACATTCGTTGTGCAAGTTATTGGAGAAGGATACAAAGTTTCATTTTGATGATAGCTGTAGGCATGCCTTTGAAATCCTGAAGCAAAATTTGATTTCTACACCCGTGGTGGTTGCACTTGACTAGACTGCCCTGTTTGAGGTGATGTGTGATGCAAGCAGTATTGTTGTGGGTGTTGTGCTTGGATAGAAGTGCAACAAGAACTTCCACCCTATATACTAGAATTGCTAGCCGTGGTATATACATTCGACAAGTTCAGGGCTTACCTATTGTTCACCAAGTCGATAGTGCACACCAACCATGCAACCTTAAAGAAAGATGCTAAGCCAAGGTTGATCAGATGGGTTCTCCTACTACAGGAGTTTGAATTTGAGGTCCTAGACAGAAAAGGATCTGAGAACCAAGTAGCAGACCATTTGTCCACATTGGAGGACGAGTCAAGACTGAAGGATTGGTTGAACATCTATGTTTCCTTTCCCGATGAGCAAGTATTGTCCAATTCTGTTGACCTTATTCATTGGATTGCTGATTTTGTTAACTTTCTTGTGAGTGATATTATGCCATAGGCCCTTAACCCTCACCAGATATAAAAGTTTATCTTTGATGTGCGGAGGTACTTCTGGGATGACCCTTACTTGTTCCGAACTAGTGTTAATGGGGTCATAAGGCGGTGCATTCCAGAAGCAGAGATGTTAAGTATCATGGAGGCCTATCACTCTTCAGCAGTAGGGGGTCATCATGATGGTGCAAGGATGACCAAGAAAATTCTGCAATATGGATACTACTGGCCCACCATCTACAAGGATGCCCTTAACTTGGTGCTTGGGTGTGACCAGTGCCAGTGACAGGGCAACATCTCGAAGCGCCAAGAGCTGCCCATGACCTTAATTCTTGAGGTAGAAATGGTTGGCATCTGCGGCATCAACTTCATAGGCTCATTTGTGAGTTCGTATGGAATGAAGTACATCCTTGTGAAGGTAGACTATGTCTCCAAATGGGTGGAGGCAGTTGAATTGCCAAACAATGAGAGTAAGAGTGTTGTCCAGTTTCTGAGGCGGAACATCATCTCCATATTTGGGACACCCAGAACTATCATCAGTTACGGAGGTTCTCACTTCTGTGACAAGGTTTTCCGTGTTGTGCTAGTAAAATATGGAGTCCGACAGCACAAGGTCGCCACACCCTATCACCCGCAGACTAGTGGACAGGTTGAAGTGTCAAACAGAGAGATCAAGGAAATCCTAACCAAGTCTGTGAATGATACTCGAACTGATTGGGAGAGGAAGCTAGATGATGCTCTTTGGGCTTATAGAATGGCTTATAAGACACCCATTGGTATGTCCCCATATCGGTTGGTGTTTGGTAAAGCCTGTCATCTACTATTGGAGTTAGAGCACAAGGCACTCTGGGCTTTGAAGAAGCTCAACACGAATTGGGAGGAGGCTGCTAACCTAAGACTTGACCAGCTCAATAAGTTGGATGAGTTTTGCCTCCAAGCATATGAGAGTGCAACATTATACAAAGAGAGAATGAAGATTCAACATGATAAACATATTGCCCAACGGAGCTTTAGTGTTCGTTACAAGGTGTTACTGTACAACTGCGGGTTGCGATTCTTCCTAGGTAAGCTCAAGTCAAGGTCGTCTAGCCCATATACAATCATCCAGGTGTTTCCCCATAGTGTAATTGAGGTCGAAGTAGAAAATGGGGATCGATTCAAAGTAAATAGATAGAGGGTGAAGCAATACTTTGGTACAGTAGAAGAGGCCTTAATGATTAAGGTCTTGCTCCTTGACTAAGTTGAATAGTCAAGACATTGTGTCGTGCCGTGACGTTAAATCAAGCGCTCCATGGGAGGCAACCCATGCATTGTAATAGTTATAAAAGAAAGCTTTAATATATATGTCATGCATTTTCCTGTTTTTTATTTGTGTTTCCAGGTGAGTACAGGTGCTATTTTGGAGTTCGTGAGTGCACACAGGGTGGAGAACACATCTTAAGGCAGAAAGGGTCAAAAATTTGCCAACGTTTTGACACATGGACCATTTACACAGGTCATGTCATGTCCAACGGCTCGTGAGAGATGCCGTCTGAAAGCCGAGTAGAGCATGTGGTATGCAAGCGCGCTGAAAGGCACCAAGTGTCATCTCATAGGTCATATACACAGCCCATCGTACGTCGGACGACTCGTGTGGGCTGTCGTCACGTGTGCATGTGCCAGGTGAACCAAAATGGCGCCAAGTATCAGAACACATACCATTAAACGGTCTGTGACATATGTCATGACCCGTCTAGTGGCCCGTGGAGATGTCGTTGTCCAACCCAAATCCAGGTAAATGCTAAAATGTTTCAAGGATGGTGGGACGGACGGTCCAAACGGACGGTCCAAACGGACCGTGCCACATGACACAAGTCGTGTGGCCGTCCATGTGAAGGAGAGAGAAATGGTCAACTATGTTGACCAAGGTATTTAAATAGCCCTATTTGTTCTCAACAACCCACTTTCAGATTTTCACACATACTCTCTCTCTACTCTCACGACTCCTCTCTCTCTATCACACACACTATTTTTCCCTCAAAAATCACAAAACGTTTCATCTTATTTGTGATGATTCGTGAATCTATTTCACGTTTTGTAGCTTAGTCTAAGTGTGAGTTCTCTTTCTTGAATATGCTAGGCTAAACCCACAAATAGGGTTGTGGGAACCATGATAAATTAATAAGATAGGCGAGTATGAGATTAATCTAGGGATTGATTGGCGCATATATCGTAGTAAATCTTCATTATAATTCTTCCTTGATGAGTCGATGTATTACGGTAAGCCTTTATTCATTACATTCCCGAGAGGGATGTTTTGATTAGGAAAAGAGTTCTATGACGAAAATTCAAGGTTTTTAACCTAGTCTAACAAAGTGAGACTAAAAGGTGAGAGTATTCTGGGATTGACAACGAAGGGTTAGCAAGTATACATTCTGACACTGAAGGTGATTAGTGATATACATCTAAGAAAGACTGAGAGGTGAATTAGATGTTACATAACTTGTTAAATCTTATATACGTAATCATGAACGAGTTTACCACTAGATTCGGCTATCACATTAGATGTCATGGGGAACACAATTCTAGCTTTGCATATATTGTTTGAAATCTAGTAGTCCTTGCACTCATTTATTACTTTATTTTAATAACTTCCTTTGAAAAACCAAAACCCCCCATTTACTTTATGAATTTCTATTTCGGGAATAGATATTACATTTAAAAACGGTGCTAATAGATATATTCTCACACATTCCCTATGGGATCGACCTCAAATTTAGATGAGTTCTATATTTGATCAACGACCGTTTTACTATTTTTTTTGGAGTGTAAATTTGGGCGTCTCAAACACTTTCATCAAAATTCCTAAAGACTCTAAAAGCAAGCTTTTGGCTTGATAAGGATGGGACTACCATATATTGAGAGAACCAACGATTACCCTTCATTACAGCCACTCTCCACTACTATGCTCTTTTCTAGAGTTCTATCCTTCATTTAACAGAAGCTTGCAACTCTCATCATCACCTAAGTTTATTGCATACCCTTATCAGCCTCAAAGTCACAATGTGCTACCTGTGAGATGATCATACTTGTACCAACATAATCCATAAGAATTATGTTCTTTATGTTCTGCACTTCCATAGTGACTTTCTTATAGGGGATAATATTCCCATACATCTGCTTGGAATCTATTGTGAAGATCATCAATATCCTATGGCTCTCACTCACTTAATGGTGATCACACATTCAATCTTATCATTCAAATCACTTTATAGCTTCTTAGAGGTCAACATCACTTAGAAATCTTAAAACTTATGATAGTACCTCTACACCCACAATCTTATTAACTCCTATTAGGAGGCATACCAATCTACCCTCAAATGGAATAAGCATACTATAACTGTCACCATAAGTGACACCCATTCTCCTCCTTTATCTGTTGCTACTCATCCACTATCATAAACATCGGTATCAATACCAAAAGAAGGAATTATTAGTAGCTCTTAGAGTAAAATATCATAAGCACAATTCATTCAGGAAATCTAATATGAGAAAATTCATGACATAATATGATGCCACTAGTGTTTTAGGGTCTATCACAAGTCTATGGAACTTTGTATACTATGAAACTCAAGTCTTATCTTGGGTAACATAAGGCTGCAAACTATTAGTTCATAACATAAGATCAGAATTAATGAATGAAGTTACCACTTCTCACTTTAAGAATTGAGCATGAACATGCATCAACATGAAGTGAATGGGTCTGAATCATGGGCACGGTGCCCTTGCATAAGACAGGAATAAAGTTTGATCATGATGAAGTATCAGGAATATATGAGATAGAAAACCTCAATGTCTCATTCTGGTCAACTCAACACTATCAACAACTCAAGATCTACTTTGGTTTATTTCCTAACCATCTCCCCCTTAGCTCAAAGGTCACTTTTCTAAGTCTGTGAACTGATTCTCTTTGCTAAGTTATAAGTATAACCCTCCAGATAATTGGAGCACCACTATGTACAAAATGCTTATATCCTCCTGTTACTTACTCCTCAAAGATGTGAAACTGCTGCTAAGACTTTCTTCCAAGATACTAACTTCTAACTTTCTTCTAGATATCTTTATAGGCATCTTTCATTCTAGCTACTCTAATTGGCATAATAGCCGCTTTCTATGACTTATGGTCAGACATCTTCCTTTTTGGACCGCTAACACTCATTTTCTATATTCACTTACATTTGACTGAAGAAAACTTGGACTATAACAGGAGATTCCTCCTTTTCTATAGCTATCGCTCTTTGACCAACTATTAAGGGTAATAGGGAATGTCTACATTAGCCTACTCCATATTGACAACTCAAATATACTATCTAAATCCCTATAGCAGTTATAACTTAAAGCTTCACACAATTTTACCCTATCATGGCTATACATCTCAAGCCTCTTATTATCTAATGAGTCATCCTTAACCCACTATTCCTATAAAAGGGGCACCTACACCATACTCATACATAAGATTCCCTGAAAGTCAACATCTTGATCTCGAGCACATAATATGTGAGCCTCTTAGAGCAATTCTCCAATTAAGACCATCACTTTCACAATGTTACCTCCCTTTTCACATTAATTCTTAGAATCTAAACTTAGGGTCTAGTGCTAACATAGGCATTAGACATGTCTGTCATGTCACACCAACGTATAACTACTAGGAAAAATTTTAGAACCCTAGGCCTAGAAAAGCTCATAGTGAATATTTAATCGACACATCTCACATTTATAGACTATCTGGGATATATATCTTAGGCACTCTCCTTATTTAATAACTTAGCCTCAACTTGCTATTTCCATCTATAGGTCCCAGTCACCATACTCGTAACCACACACTTCTTTTCAAGTCAACATCTTACTTTCACACTCATGCTATTTCAAGCCTACTAAGGTGAATCTCTGACTAATAGGATTACTCTCACCTTGCCACTCCCTTTTTTCATAATACTCACTTAAAGTTCAAGCTTAAGATCTAATTCTAAATATGTACATTCATACTTCTCATATACTATACTAACTCTAAACTACTAGATACAATCAAGAGATGTTAGTCACTAAATCTCATGATAAGAAATAATTCTCTAGCTCATGGTATGTCTAAGTATAGTCTATCATCACACTCCCTTTCCTAAGTTAGATAATGCCCACTCATCAATTATACCTCCTTACCTAGTTAAACTCATACTCTATAAATCTCATATGATTCTCCTTTCAAAATCATGAGACTAGTTTATATCACTACTTTATGCCCTCTTTCTTATATTCATCACATACTTATCATTACTAACACAATGTTACTTCAATATCAACTCCTTTCATGTTCGAGTGTGCACCATCTCATACAACCAAAAAAATCCTCCTCTACCTTATCATAGAAGCTAGACGATATTTACTACTCTTTAGCCAAAACTTAGAAGGGACTTGACCTATCACCACATGAGTCTTAACTGCCAACTTTAAGCAGTTACTATTACCACTCTTCGTGATTTCTACATCTTTCTACTTTTCTCAACGGGAGCGGATACTACTAAGTATTTGGAGATATAAATTAACTTCCCTCTCAAGAATAACATATGTGAAACGATTTAGGGAACAACGTCTGAAAATACATCTTGTCTTACTCTAGCTCAAACGCATGATTCATATGAATAAAAGTACATTATTTTAGATCGATAAACTTAAGCACACTAGTTGGCTCCTCTCAAGCCTAGTGTAGTCCATTTGCTTTCTGAATACCTTATTTGAAGGTAACTCAACAATAAGGATCTGGGATTTTCTATTCCAACCACCTTAAATATGAGAGGTAGTCAAACCAATCTAGAAACCCCACGAAAATAGACAAGTTTCTTAGGAAGTAACTCAGTTACACGATTTGGACTATGAAAGAAGGGAAACGTTTCTTAGATTTCAAAAGTCTCTCATTTATAGAAGTGGGGACCTCACAACCATAAATAATTTCCTACAAAAACGGCTTCATAGACACCCTAGGATACTTGAACTCTATGCTCTGATACCAAGTTTGTCACGGTCCGAGAAACTGCGCCTGTTGGTTGTGTTTTTGTAGGATTTTTAGTTGATTGGAAAGTTTGGGGTTAAACCCGAACTCGATGGAAGAGCACAACCCAAAATTTGGAGGATGAAGATCAGTACAAGCAACCAAAAGACCAAGAATCCATGTGGCAAACCTAGGTACAAGGCTATGGAAGCTGTAAAATGCAAAAAAAGGCGTGAAACCCAAAAAGCTGCAAGGTCTGCGTCGCGGACCTGTTCAAAAGTGTACAGAATTATCTAGTCAGTAAATTAAGTGACAACACAACAAAACAAAGGGTCCGCATCGTGGACCTGAGGACCCGATGCGGAAAAGTCGAAAAACAGGATCTTTATTATTTTGTTATCTTAGACTTTAGGTTTTATTATTAGTTTTTTGCACAAGAAGAAAGGGAGAGGCGATGGAGAACTATTTTATACCAAGAATTTGGTCAGTTTAATCTTTAGATTTTGGTTTTTGATGTTTTCCTCTTCATTCATGATGTATTCCATGTCCATGAGTGGTCAAGCCTCCATATTCAGGGGTTGTAGCTATAGACTATGTGTAGTTCTTCGCTTTTGAGATCTATAAATGGTTTCTATCAATTATTCCTATGTTATTTATATCTATACTTCAAAGTCTGGCTAACTAGGGAGTAAATTTTTTATTCACTCTGGATTCGAGAGATGTTGGAGTGGAATAGAACACAATAGCATAGGGAGCTTGTTCAATACTAGGAAACTAGGTTGATTTGTGTAAGGGAGACCGGTGACAACTACCCTTATACCTTGCTTGGTTCATATACGGGAAGATAGCTTCAATGCATTTTTATTGGTCTGTCTTTCCCTGCTAATGATGTAGTTAGGTAGTCAATAACGGTAGGCTGGTAGAGGCGTACAACCCTGTTCAGGTATATTAAACCCCATAAATCAATAATCAAGAAACCAGACGTAGAGAGATATTGTTAAGACTAGGCAGAGTCATAACGGTTACAACCCTGGAATTACATCCTTAATTGAGATCTTGTGTGAAAGTCATATTAGTTTATACTAGAAGTTATTTCCTTTACAAACTATTTTCCATAAAACAACGAAAGTCATATTAGTTTATACTAGAAGTTATTTCATTTACAAATTATTTTCCATAAAACAACAAATCTTTTTACTAAAAGCACCATAAACGTGATAACCGAGAGAAAGTACGAATTACATTCAAATCCCTTGGGTTAGACAACCCAGCTCCTTACTTAGGGCCACGGTGTTACTTGTGAGATCGCATACACTTGCGTGTGCTAGCGAAGCAACACGTTTTTGGTGTCATTCCAGGGACTTTAAATGAATTGGTAGATTATCGAAGTTATCTTCTTTTGTGGTGATCGCTACATTTGATCTTAGCGGTGTTTGTGTGTAGTGATTTGAGCTTTAAGCTGGAAGATCAAGACTCTTGTTTTTGTCAATCAAAGAGAAGAGCAGGAGTTTTGTTTGCAACACTGCCAATTGAACTGGTTGAGCTGGAGAATCAGAAGATAATAAGGTGGAGGTGATCCGATTGAGGAGAACATGGCAAATAATAACCCACCCGCACCAGTAGCACTGGCTGCTGATGCAGCACCAGCACCGAGGCCAGCAAGGGATGTAGAAATCTTGAGAACTACAAATATCAAGAGCTGTTTTATCAAGCCTGAGCCGGGTGGCCAGTGGTAGCTCAAAAAGAACATGGTCTAGTTGCTACATTCTACTGGGCAGTTCACCGGGCTTCCTCATGAAGATTCGTAAGTCCATCTTCAGAATTTTCTTTGGATCGCTGATACTTTCATTCCCACGGGGTGAATTGTGATTACGTGAGGATGACTTTGTTTCCCTTTTCACTGTTGGGGAAGCCCCAAAGGTGGTTACAGATTGAGCCACCAAACTCCATAGCATCATGGGATGACTTGGCCCGAAAGCTTCTCACCAGATTCTTCTCATCAGGCAAGACAACTTAGTTAAGAAGTGAGATCTTGAGCTTCAAGCAAAGGGTTTGGGCAGAATCTATATCAGACATGGGACAGGTTCAAAACTTTATTGATAAATTGCCCACAGTATTGTCAAGCTAATGAGGTATTGGTCCACACCTTCATTGAAGGGTTAGAACCCAATACCAAGATTCTTCTTGATTCAGCTGCAGGGGGTCAAGTGTTGGAGAAGACATATGATGAATTATACATTCTTCTAAATAGAATTGCTCAGGGAAACCCAGAATGGAATGGAGGATCTAGCATACCAATGGTAGGTTGGGGTTTTGGAGACTGATGCTATAACCAGCTTGCAGGCCCAAATATCAGCGATGCAGAACATGATAACCACGAACTTCAACAACCTAGCATTATGTCTAAAACAACAGGTTCTATTAGCAGCAGGCCAGCAGCAAGCCCCCATGAATATGGTACAACAATAGCTGTCAGGTTGGTGTGATATATGTGGGGAGGAGATCATATGGTTGAATCTTATGGATCTGATCCTGAGGCAGTAAACTTTGTGGGAAATGCTAATAAAGGAGGCTATCAAGGATTCAGGAACACGTATAACCCAAACTAGAGGAATCACCCAAACTTCTCATGGGGTGGAAACCAACAGAATCATGGGCCACCGCAGCAAAGACCACAGGGTGGCAACGGATATCAGAATCAGCCAGTCCAATAGCATGCAAGGCAGGCTAATTCGAGCACCATGACTGATAGTGAGGTGTTGAGATAGATCTTGGCCAATCAGACTAGGCAAGAAGAGGAAATCCAAAGGAATAAACAAGATCTGCTGAACTTAGAAAAGCAGTTGGGACAGTCGGCCATGTCAATAAATTCCAGGCCTCAAGGAGGCTGGCCAGCCAGTACTGATCCCAACCCAAAATAAGTGAATGCAGTCAGCACACGAAGTGGGAGGCCTTTAATGGAGTTGACTCCCAAGCAGAAGAACGGGGAGGGGAAACATGTTACACAGGACACAAAAACTCGCAATCCCAGTATAACTACTGACGAGACCACCTCATTACAAAAACCTCCTCCTCCGTTCCCACAAAAGCTCAAGAAGAAGAAGGAGGACGATTGTTTTTAGAAATTCATTGGGTTGCTGAAACAGGTACAAATTAATTTGCATTTGATTGATTTTTTGTAGGGGATCCCAAAATATGCTAAATATGTCAAGGGCATCGTTGCTAACAAGACCAAATAGGCGTACTATGAGGCTGTGGCACTGCCAGAGGCCTTCAACTCCAAGATTCTCAACAAATCACACTTGCCAGCCAAACTGAAAGATCCAGGAAGCTTCACTGTGCAAGTGACTATTGGGAGAAGGTTGAATATTAGGGGCTTGTGTGATCTTAGGGCCAGCGTAAACCTCATGGCCACATTTATTTCTTAAATCTAAGGCTTGGAAGGCTGAAGCCCATAACTATTGTAGTGCAGCTAGCCGATCGGCCAGTGGAAAGGCCGAATGAAGTGATGGAGGATGTCTTAGTCCAAGTGGGATCTCTCATATTCCTAGTGGACTTCATCATCCTAGATTTTGAGCCTGACCCTGAGGTCACTTTCATACTTGGGCACCTATTCTTGGCCACAGGAGGGGCATTGATTGATGTTGCAGCAGGGAGGCTCACCATGCAAGCCTATTATAAGGTAGAAGTGTTTGATGTCTACAAAACATTGAATCTACCAGCTGCATATGAGGATCTAGCAGCTATCACAATGATAGACACTATAGTGGAGATAAGCCAAGTTGAGATTGAAGACCCACTAGCCAGGGTGTTGCTAAATCAAGGACTAGTAGATGATGCTAAGGCCCGCGAGATTTAAACTGTGTTGAATGCTCACAATGTGAGTATGTTGAAAAAGATGAATGAACCCTTGAATAGGGTGTTAGGACCACCTCCCAAACCCTCAATGGAAGAAGCTCCTAAATTGGAGTTAAAGCAGCTACCGTCACATCTCAAGTATGAGTTTTTGGAAAAAATAGTACATTACCTGTAATCTTGTCTGCTTCCTTGACTGCAGCCTAGGTAGAAGCGGCTGTTGCAGTGTTGAAAAAGCGAAAGAGAACCATGGGATCATCCCAGCCCTATGCATGCAGAATATTCATGGAGGAGGGTCACAAGCAGGTGGCTCAACCGCAGAGGCGGCTTAACCCAATCATGAAGGAGGTAGTGAAAAGGGAGGTTATAAAATGGCTGGATGCAGGGATTATCTTCCCCATATCGGACAACAAATAGGTAAGCCTTGTACAATGTGTCCCCAAGAAGGGCAGGATGACAGTTGTCACCAATGAGAAGAATGAGTTGATTCCAACTAGGACAGTGAGGAGGTGGCGAATCTGCATTGGACTACAGAAGACTGAATGATGCCACCAGGAAAGATCACTACTCCGTGCCTTCATTGACCAGATGTTGTATAGACTAGTGGAGTAGGAGTACTATTGTTTCCTGGATGGATACTCAGGGTACAACCAGATCACTATTGCACCCGAAGACAAAGAAAAGACAACTTTCACTTGCCCATACGGGATGTATGCCTTCAAGCGCATGCCCTTTGGGTTGTGCAATGCACCAGCCATATTCCAAAGATGCATGATCGAGATCTTTCATCACGTGGTAGAGAACATTGTGGAGGTGTTGATGGACGATTTCTGTCTCTGAAAAATCGTTTGAGAGCTACTTTAAGAATTTGGACAGAGTGCTAGCTAGATGCTAGGAGACTAACCTCATTCTTAACTAGGAGAAATGTTATTTCCTAATTAATGAGGGCATAGTCTTAGGCAATAAAGTATCCAAGAAGGGGTTGGAAGTAGACAGAGCGAAGATAGAGGTGATTGACAAACTGCCACCACCGGTGTCAATCAAGGGAGTTTGGAGCTTTCTGGGACATGCGGGGTTCTACCGCAAGTTTATCAAAGACTTCTCAAAGATTGCAAAATCGTTGTGTGCCCTATTGGAGAAAGAGGTACCATTTCACTTTGATGAATATTGTTTGCAAGCATTCAAAACACTGAAGAAAAAGTCGATGGAGGCTCTGATCTTGGTAGCACCTGATTGTGTATCTCGTTCGAGCTGATGTGTGACACCAGTGATACAGCAGCTGGGATGGTACTGGGGCAGCACAGAGATAAAGTTTTTCACTCCATATACTATGTCAGCAAGACCTTGGATGTAGCACAGAGCAACTACATGATTACTGAGAAGGAAATGCTGGCACTGGTGTATGTGTTTGATAAATTCAGAGCTTATTTGGTGGAGACCCAAGTGGTGGTGTTCACAGACCACGCGACAGTGAAATATTTGTTCAACAAAAAGGATGCCAAGTCACACTTAATTAGATAGATCTTCTTGCTCCAAGAGTTTGACATCGAGATCAAGGATCGGAAGGGGAGTGAGAACCAGGTTGCTAATCACCTATCTCGTCTGGAGACTGATGCTCACATGGGTGAGCAACTGCAAATCAATGAAGAGTTTCTGGATGAGAAACTATTAGCCATCGAGGTGGAACAATTATCATGGTATGTTGATATTGTAAACTACTTGGTAAGTGGTGTGTTCCCACCTGAGGTAACCTATTAGCAGAAGAAGAGGCCGGCCCATGATGCAAAGGCATATGTCTAGGATGAGCCATACCTATTCAAGTAGGGAGTTGACCGCATAGTAAGGAGGTATGTTCCAGAGGAAGAGATGAAATCGATTCTAGAGAGATGTCATGCCTCTCCATATGAGGGCCATCATGGTGGTGACCAGACAGCGCATGAGGTACTGTAATCTGGTTTCTTCTGGCCCACCCAATTCAAAGATGTTGTTCAATTCTCCAGGGCCTATGATGCTTGCCAGAAGACAGGTGCAATATCCCGGAGGCATGAAATGCCCTTAAACAACATTCTAGAAGTGGAGATATTCCACGTTGGGGCATTGATTTCATGGGGCCATTCCTACCATCATGTGGTTGCCACTATATTCTGGTAGTTGTGGACTACGTTTCCAAATAGGTAGAAGCCACAACCCTTCAAACTAATGATGCAAAGGTGGTAATCAAGTTCCTTTGAAAGAACATTTTCACACAGTTTTTCGAGGGTTATTATCAGTGATGGCGGTACCCATTTCTTGAACCAAAGTATGAAGAACTTACTGGCGAAATATGGGATACGACATAAAATAGCCACAACATACCATCCACAAACCAGCGGACAGGTGGAGGTGTCCAATCGAGAGATGAAGCAGATAATGCCAAAGACCGTGAATGCCACCCAGAAAGATTAGGAAGAAAAACTAAATGAAGGATTATGGGCATATCGAACGGCCTACAAGACCCCAACTGGAACCTCTCCTTACAGGCTGGTGTATGGTAAGGCCTGCCATTTGCCCGTAGAGCTCGAGCATCAGGCGTACTGGGCGATTAAGAAGCTAAATCTTAACCCTGAGCTCGCTGGAAGGAAGAGACTTGACCAATTAGAGGAGTTGGATGAATTTTGACTCCAATCATATGAAAACGCTAAGCTCTACAAGGAGTAGACGAAGAAGTGGCACAACCGGCACATAATTAAGTGGAACTTTGAGCCGGGCTAACAGGTGTTGCTAATTAACACATGTCTTAAATTATTTCCATGGAAATTGAGGTCCAAATAGAGTGGACCATATGTGGTGGTAGCAACCACACCCCATGGTGCAATGGAGCTAAAGGACTTGACCACGAACCAAACTCTTTTGGTGAATGGTCAACGGGTCAAGCACTACTACGGTGTGGACGCGAATCAAACAGTGGAGGCCATTGAGTTGGACAAAGATGAATGAGCACAGCATACGTTGTGTCGCGACGTTAAATTAGGCACTACACGGGAGGTAACACATGGTAAGGTAACGTAGGTATGTTCCTTTTCCCTTCTAAAAATAAGAGAACATATCCCCGTAATAAGAGTGAGAAAATTTTGTACAAATACAAGTCTGCGATGCATCCGCGTTGCGGACACTACACACTTGTGTGTAAATTTTTCTGTCCTCAATTATATACAATCTGTTCAAAATTTCTTATGTTTTCTTGGTGTAATACATCATTTTTATTTTTTGAAGCATGCCCAGGTGTCAAAAAAAATTTCGAGGCCCGGAGGTAAAAATTGGAACTCAATTGAATCCCCTAAACAGTAAGCATATGCGATGGTGCTGTGATACGAGCCCATCGAAGAGGCCCACTGTTTCAGCGTACATGCAAGAATTTTATCAAGTGTAGGTTAACGTTGTCTCCACGTCGCGGAGCAAATGCGAACCCTCACTGCGAATGCGCCCAGGTTAGCGAATTTTCGCTAAGTGTGACTTCGTGTTCACTCCGCATCGCAGAGCAAATGCGGATACATACTATTTCTATATTCGCGAAACATTTTATCTAAGTGTTACTTCGCCTTGATTCGGTGACGCGGAACAAACGCGGAGACATGTTAAAACTGTCGAAAGCAGACGTGGCCCCCACCTATTTAATTCCCCTAACCATTTCAAATTAATTGGTTTCTTCCCCTTTTTATTTCTACACGCCCGACCCCAACCCTTATTTTTCCCCATTCTTCTTCTTCTCATCATCTTCTTCCCCCTTCCACCATATTTGCAAGCTCTATCGCGTCGCACATCACGTGGGTCGTGCCACCACTGTACAAACGCCACTCCCCTCGCCAGGTATGCTCACTTTGCCTTGCTTTGCTTTTCCTTTGTTTCAAGATGGAAGTTCTTCATGCTTTATGGGTAAATTCAAAGTAGATTCAGCTTCATGTGTAATCTTGCTTGGGGGGTGGGGAAGTAGGGGTAGCTGATTTGTGATTATGTGTGAACTTTGGGTGCGCATTGTGTGGGTGAAAACCCTAGATCGACTTTAGGCCCTAAATTGGGGGAAAGTTGCGGGATGGGGCGTTCTTCCCCATGCTTTGTGTACACATAATTGTTTCTATGTTAGCTTGTGTCAAATCTTCAAGTATAGGGTTGGAGTCAGACTTTGTGATGTAGGGTTGTCCTTGTAACTGTTTGAAAGGGGTTGATGGGGGTTCCTCTCCATACTTCATATTGGGCTTGAAATCGAGTGGTGTATTTATGTAAACGTGCTAGCGTGGGGTTGAAAACTTGTGTGTGGATGTATGGGGTTGATACCTCTTGGTTGGGGGGTCATTTGTTCATCATCGACTTAAATGAGAAGTTGTAGTGTGTAACTGTCGACTATGATGGGGGGCATGTAATGGTGCAGTGATATAGCTCGTATGATGCGGGGAAGTCTGAGTACCCTCGCCAAACGGCCTTGAGTTAAAGTGTAGTATCCCGATTTTGGGTCAACCACTAATTATGCACTTGTGTTTTATAGGTATTATGTCTTCAAGTGCACCACAGGGTGGGCAGTACAGCAGGCAAAGGGCACCCAACACTAGGAAACAGGCACAAGATATCCCGAATGTTCCCAAGGACACTAGGAGGGGTCAGAAACCTCAATATGGAGCCAATGTTGTAAATAGAGAGGGGCGGAGGTGGTACTAGTCTCATGATGAAACCAAGTACTATCTCAGCGTCCCTATTGACGTAGAGTCCCTCCGGGACAAGTTCCCATAAATTCTAAACCATTGCAATCAATTGGGTTTGGGGTTCTTGTTTGGACCACCTATTCCATGCAACGTCAACTTGGTTAGGGAATTCTATGCCAACATGAGCGTAGAACTGTGCTCCCAAAGGGTGGTGGTTCGTCGATTGGAGGTCAACTTCACACCGCCAGTGATCAACCGAATCCTGGGAACCCCTGAAGAGGCCTTAGCAGGAGCTTTTAATGAGTTGTGCCTTTGCCCCGCCCTACCAAGACATCAGGCACACTACTTCTAGGTGTAGGTCCACGGCGAGATGGGTCCGCAATGCTGAGCGAGGCTATCACTTCCAGGGAGGCGAGGGTAATGGTGAAGATCGTGATGCACTCTTTCTTTCCAGGGCAACACTTCACCAATGTGACAAGAGATAGAGTATGCTTCATGTATGCAATCATGAGGGCCACGCAGCTGAACTTTAGGGCAATCTTCAAACTAGCGATGCCGAGGGAAAAGACCCATAGGGGACACAAGTATGCCTTTGGGGGCCTTATTACTACGTTGTATCGTGCTGCAGGTGTCCCCGAGAAGGAGGCAGATTACTTCCCGGTCATTCAAGCCCCCTATGTTGCCACTAACATTAAGGGGTTTGACATACACATGGGCCCAATCCTGACTATAGCGGAAAGGACCTACTGGGACAAGTTGATTATGGGTCGCATGTACAACCTAGAGATGTTGAGACACCGGACTGGCGGTCGGCCTTTCATGAGAGAAGAATTGTAGGAGGTTGAGGTTGAATACCCGCTAAACGATCATGCCAAAGCTGTGCTACACATTGGACCCCAGTTCACTGAGCTAGTGGATGATGACATTCCTACAGACCCAGGGGAGGAGCACGAGGACGAGGATGATAAGGAGGCTGATAAAGACAACATAGTTGATGAGCCGCCAGTATATACAAGGGGTGAGCCTATCTTACCAGGCCCTACTGATGGTTGACCGTCACCTTTCCCACTTGCAGGTTATGTATGGTTAGCACTGAGGGAAGTGCTAAGTTTAGGTGTGGGGTAGGGAATTCTTTTAATCTATGATATTGCTTCTATTATGCTATAATTGGTATGTATTAAAACTATTTTATTTCTGCATTATGTGTATGTTTGAACATCTTAATGTAAGGTTGAACATCTTTTAATTTTGTTGGGTCTGTAAGTATGGTTAACTACTACTTTGATGCATGGATGCTCTTATGCCGATATTTCATGAATGCATTTGATTGTTCGTAGTTGTATGTCTGTCGATATTAGCTGTGTGTTAGTCATAGCTGAGTGATGGGGGCCCTATGATGGATGGATGACGACCGTCCTACGGGCATTTGTCAAATCGAGTTTATATAGAGTGTGGTAGTGTGCAAATAGCATCGAGCGTGAACCTTTGAACATATTTAAGGGTGGTTACTTGAGCTTTGTGAATCACGATTGTATGCATTCTTAATAATGAAGTCATGTGAACGCCTCAATAGGAACTCTAGTAATAGCTTTGTGATGAATGTCACGCCCAAAGTCCCGTAGGGCGGACCGGCACCCGTTGACTATAAGGTTCGGGAGAACCAACCTGTAACTATACTCTTTCTATACATATTATATATGATTTCTACCATTAACATGCCTTAAAGTAGATAAACAGTGATAATAAGCCGAAAGAAAATGCATATGACTGGGCCATTGGGGCCACGCTGTCTAAAACACGAGACATGACGATACTTTGCTTTACATAGTCTACAATAGCCTCTAAATAAAGAAAAACATCTGACAAGGGTCGGGACAGGCCCCGCCTCAACTAACTATACAATATAAACATAAGCTCTAGACATATACA